>JBAJNP010009348.1:0-18336 GCA_036877545.1 Yasuhikotakia modesta
ACTTAGTATACAGAACAAAGGTCAACGGGACACATTTATGGTTATGGGTACTTGATGGTGACTTGACCCGAAGTCACCATTTTCTGTCATTTTAATTTCTTTCAAATTGTTCATAATATGCTTTGTGAAATCTACAGAAGAAAGTAAGCCATACATTTGGAATATGAGTCCAGCCAGCATGGAAGACAATCTGGTCTCTGAAAGGTCTGCTGGCTGGCATCTTATTTTAGTCATTTTTTACCCCTGCTATTTATTTTTGCTTTGGTAAAAGTATTTCAAAAAATCAATAATTTGAACTGGTAAACGTTCCAAAATTTGCGTTCAAATTACCCAAATGTTACTCATAATGTCATAGCGCCACTCAGTGGACAAGATAAAGGTAACAGGTAACGGCTTGATTTAATGAATGATTGGGACAGGCGAGTGACCCACATTATCTAAGCACAACGCGTCTGGAACACTTGCACAACCCATTGTGCCAGTTCTGTTAGCTCTCCAGATAGCTATTGAGTCCCAGTCATTAACTAAATAATGCAAACTAAAGTGCAAAATGTGCAGACAGACACAAAAACTCTTATATATTAAATATATAAAATATTAATATCTTTAATATATTAAAGAGGTTTATAACCATATAAATATGCAAATAAAGCTGTTACCCATGAGTAAAGTATTGACAATGTGAAACATGAAACAAGATAACCCAGAATTTCAGGGTTGTCTTGTTTCATTTCTGGGAGCAGTGTGTTACAATTTCCTTCCTCTTGTGTATATATACTCCCTGTTTTTTTGTTTTTGAGTTCTACTGTTTTCCTGAGTCTTGCTATTGAAATATATTTTTGATATTATCTTCCTGTTTAATTGGATTATTCCCACACGCCATAACACCACCATTGGAGAGGAGTTTTCTAGTTGCTCTTTTCTCCTAAAGCTTATTACTAAATCTCCAGCAGAAACAATGAAGGGTTGTTTTTGATTTCAAGAAATTAAGCGATGATATGAATGATGATTCTTGATGTAAGTTCTATCTTTCTGTGTTGCCCTAACCCTGTTTTCTGTCACTATATGTATATTGTTGAATTGCTTTTTTTCTCCCTCCAAATGTCAACAAGCTCAAATTTGTGGTATAATCTATTTTGAAGATACTGCTGTATAAAACATTTTACCCTAGAGCAAGTGAACTACTGGTCAAAAGTTTACCATGAGTGTACTTGTGTTATTTAGAATACATTCTAGTAGATATGTGTTAAATCTCAACTGCATATATTTGTCTGATTGCTGACAAGTATTTCTTTAATCTTAACCTTTTTAGCTGCAATAAATCTTAACACTACATTATTTTTAAGATTTCATTAAAGGTGCAACAAATTTATCTAAATCAGAAAAGATTTGTTCAAGGGCTCCTGCCCCTGGTTTATAATTGGTTTAATAATTAATCTGTTCAACAGAATAAAATTCTTAGATCTGCCGACATCTGCATTAATCATTGAATCCTCATGTCTGATATTCATGTCTTTTGACCGCTTTTCATTTAAGTCTTTAACACATTGATTCAATTCATCTTCCCTCTGACTTAAAACACAAGTAACATTACAATCAAACCATTCATGCATGAAACTTTCAGATAATGACAGCATTACACTACCCTATTTCATACAATACAGCTTGCTGAGGTTTTCCAAGGCAAGCTTCTGCAATCCATGGATGGAGTTAATACAGACCCGGAGGCATTTAAAGATCTCCACCTGTGACTCACTTATTGCAACACCAAGGAGTAAGACAGAAAGACTTTCCTTAATGCTCCAGTGACTTTCTCCATCCTCCTCAGTGATGCTAGGAAGTTGTCAACCATTTTGCTTAAACTCCAAAAGCTTGAGAGCTGTGAGTCACTTCCTGTTCAGGCGCTCATCTCACATGCCTGTGAAGGCTTGCTTATTGTCCACTCCCCACTCATTTCAGAGGCCAGCGAAGCAGCGCCTGCCCTTGAGTGTGTTTCTTGTCCCAAGCCTGATGTTTGGCCTGTGGATGGTAACCTATAACTGAAATATGACCTCTGCATTTAACCCATCCTTCGTGAGGAGTGAACACACACTGCAAGTCGTGAACACACACACACCGGGTAGTGGGCAGCTATCCCTGCAGCACCCAGGGAGCAATCGGGGGTTAGGTGCCTTGTTCAAGGGTGCTTCAGTTGTTACCTGCCAGCGCTGGATTCGAACCAGCAACCTACTGATTACAAGCCCAATTCCTTAACCAGTAGAATACAAGTAAGCCATTAACTGCCCCACAACTGCCTCATGTCGCCTTTGTTCAGTTAAGTGACAAAGACAATGTTTCTGTGAGTTCTATATTGCATTCAATAAAAACACAAACTCAGAATCAGCCCATAGAAGGAGTTTCGCAGGACTGTGTACTGTGTGTGGACTGTGTAAACGCTTTCAGAAACAGTAATGCACTTTTAATAATTCTGGTTTAGTCATGTGACCATTCAGCCCAATGTAATAAAGTAAAAGAACAGACTGTGGTAGTTATAGCTGCACCCTTGAAATTCCCTGACAGACCCCTGATATGCTAGTAGTGTGTGATAGCTAGTGTGGAAATGCAGTTTTCAAAAGTTTACAGTTTGGTGTAAATGTAAAATTATTTTGCATCAGCTGATGAGATCACTTCACAAGAAATACAGTATACAAAACTGAATCTTGAATTTATGTAGTTGTTCAAGATAATACTTTGTTTCACAGTCCAGTTTGGCATTAGCATTTTACCATCTCACCTGAGAAACAAATTTGGTCTGTTTTCCTGGCTTACGGCTTCCTTTAAACATATCCTGTATCATAATTGGAGTGTGAATACGCCTCACTCCATTTTTTAATGGTTTGCAATGGGAGTCCGCGGTTTATTAAAAGACAGAAACTGAGCGGGCGCTTTTTGCCGCTTTTGGCTAAACGGTCCAATCACAGTGCAGCAGGGGCGGGCCCAACCAATCGTCACATTTTACTGGTACAACGACAGGACAACAATTTATAGGTTAATATTTTGTTTCCTAGCATCCACAATATTAGTTTTAATATTAGTATTAGTGTTGATTAAACAAGCTTTTTGCGAAATCGTAACGCTAGTAATACATTACATGCTATTCCGTATCTTAGCAACCAGAGCGTCTCCGTGTAGCGTGCTGTGCTGCCATTAGATAATTCATCGTTTTTTCTCGGTGTAATTTGACTCATGGTTAAATAGACTCTCATTTCTCCACTCCCGTATTGGTTGTCAGTTGCGCGCGTCACTCTGTGCATGTTTCTCTTTTCATGCTAGTGATTTTAAGAACCCCACTATGGCCAAAAGATTATCATGAATATTCATTACGTAATACTGAAGCTGCTCAGCACCCTGTCTAGAGTGTCTGTCGCGTACAATAACTATTTATCATAAGCCAAGTTGTGATTCGTCAAATTGCCCCCGTAGTCCCAGTAGCTGGTTACTAAGTCGGTTTTTGAGCAAATTAGTTATGCAAAATGAACGAAACGTCGTGGTACGTAATTAATATTTATAAGCCGAGCCTTCGCCGTACTGCGATTACTAAATTCGCTACCGGGGGCGTGGCGTGGGCTTTACCGGTTCTGGCTGCAGCAGACACAATGAAACGAGGGCCAATGTAGGACACCGCGTTGGGGCTCGAAACGCAGACGCTCCGGTATTGTATTTTTTAACTTATTTTTGACATTTTATCTTTAATTTCTTTTTTTTTGTGTTAACTGTATATGTAGAGCCAAGTCGCCGATGAGAAGAACAAGCAGTTTAAAATCTTTGAAGAAGTGACCGAGCTCAGGAAACGAGGCTCTCTGTAACTTTTGCTTTGTCGTTAAATACAGTCGCGGTATAATGTCGTTCGCGTATTCGGATTATTTAGCTGCCGAGTGTCTGGTGTCGATATCCAGTGGTCCCGTCCTCCATCGACCCACTCCGGTGTCTGGTAGGGCTCAGGCCCCTCCTCAGGGCCTTACTCCCGGGGAGCCAGACGGGTCGAGCGAGGACAGGGAGGTGCGGGAGACGCTCCGGTTAGAGGGGGCCAACATGATGACGGTGGCGGAGATCCTCACCGACCTGCATGGCAAGTTCCGTCCCATGTCGGCCTATTCTGAAAGCAGCAACTCGTCATGCGGAGAGAGCGGTTACACCACGTTGTCTGACTCCACCACCCCGACGCCAACCATGACCCCCTCTGCCACCCCTGTCCCGGGACAACACAATAACACCCCCCAGATTTGGGGAGCAGGGGGTGCACCCCGATCACCGACCAAGCGCCACCCATGTACTTTCGACGGGTGCGACAGGGTTTACGGCAAATCATCCCATCTCAAAGCTCACATCAGAACACATACAGGTAAGATGAACCACATGGTAGAATGGTAATGATGCAGATGTCATAATGATATATAATGTTTATTATTAATTGTAGTAACATAATGTTTTCATTTAGTTATATCATTTGTGATGATAGACAGATAGATAATTAATAAACTGTATCTATCTGTCCATCTAAATATATACTGATATAGCGTAATAATAATTTTGAGTGTTCATTACGATACAATTTAAGGCGTTTACTCTGATCTTTATTTGAGATTGGGGAACTTTTATGTGTACCAGGCGGTTGTTTGTAGACTTGTCAGGGCCTCTTCCTGTCAGTTGTAATCAACGGCGCTGAATGGAGATATTAAAAGTGAATTTGGGTATAGTAACTTAATTTACTATTCGTTGGGTGAACAAAAGACTAAAAAACTCCCAACTATGGCCTCCGAACAAAGAAAGTTTATGAACAAAGACGGCAGCGCGTGAGGGTGGACCAAGTATAGAAGTGTAGTGACGAGTCCCGTATTTGCATATGAACAGAGATCCAGCATAAACCGCAGTCACGCGCAGGTTCCCCATTTAATTGCACCTTGTGCTATTTGACTAAAGATAAAGAGCTCTTAAGCCACACACCTGACCTCACTTTATAAGTCATTCAGCTGGCTAAGTTTATAAACTGTATGTTGATGAACTGCAATATAATGTGGGAACAAGGTGATCGTTTTAACCAAACAACTACTTATCTTGTGGATCGTGCTTGTGCAATAATAAATTGACAGTGCATTATAATGAGGCATAATGAGGCATTATCGCTAAGGCAATAGCTAGTACACCAAAGAGGTAGTGAACTAAGAGTACATTAATGGACAGATAAACCACTAGTGCAGTGGCTAGTACACAAATAACAAAATAGTACAGGAGCTAGCATTCTAACTAAACACTAGTGGACTGATGCACAGAAACAATATGGCTGCATTTGAAAGCTGTAAATTGCTCCCTCCGGAGGTTGCGTTTCAAGGTAGGAAGGCATCAAGGCACTTGCAAATCCAATGTTGCTTCACTTCCTGTCTCCTAAGATGCCATTTGACCAGTTTTGCAGGCAGCATAGATGTATCTCTAAATGATTAAAATGGTGTCTGAGCTAGTGGATGGATGACATTTTCTGTAAAAATTACCTTTATTGCCTTTTCAACAACTTTATAAATTAGTATTAGTATAGAGAAAATTAGTATTGCCTTTTTTATATATTTAGAGAATCAGCTGCCTAAGCTTTCACATGCAACTTGTGAGTTTTTAGTGCGCTAACTGAATAACAGGCTAGTAGCTCTATGACTTTTATTAGTATGCCTTATGTTTTGTTACGATCTGTTTTCCTTGTCAATGTATAACAGCCCTATTGCTTTATGATGCACTAATTGCTCATTTCAATTACTGTTCAGTATTTGTTTTTACCTTTTTAAATTTGCTAAAGTGTGACCGGCCTGCAGTATACCTGCTTTTTAAACAGGTTAACAATGCGTAAAACTAGTAGTTGAAGTTAAAGAGAAATAGAAATGTAAGCTAATTGTCCATGTGCTTCTAGGTGAGAGGCCTTTTCCCTGCACTTGGCCTGACTGTGAAAAGAAGTTTGCCCGTTCTGATGAGTTAGCTCGCCACCTGCGTACCCACACGGGCGAGAAGCGCTTCCTGTGCCCCCTCTGCGACAAGCGCTTCATGCGCAGCGACCACCTCATCAAGCACGCGCGTCGACACCCCAACTTCCACCCTTCCATGATCAACCGTAAGGGCTCCGTTCAAGAATCTTCCATGGCCCAGCCCACCCCCTCCTCAGAATACACCAGCACTGCCGAGTAGACGCGCTCACTGCCCCTTCATGACCTCTCTGGGACCTCCATCAGACCCCTGTTTTCTTCACTGTGACCACCATTCTGTAAGGCATTGCCCCTTGATTTGGTCGCCTGAAATCAGTTTAAGCTCAGTCTTTCCACAGGCCAAAAATGGAGAACATCTCATCTACTATTACCACTTCGCCCAATCAGTGTTGACCAAAATGGGCTACATAAACTCTTAAGCACATTCCCCCATGACAACCCAGAGTCATGTGATTATACACATGGTTGGCAAGTGATGCTAAAAGCGAAGTTAACCTTAATTTTGCCTGAGAAGAAAGTTAAGTTGTAAGCCGTTACATGATTTGTTAATATGGGCAGAAATAGCCTAAAATTTATGGCTGACAAAATAGCACAATTTTCTTTAACAACAGTTGTGTTGTTATTTGTCATCTAGTCAGTATCACTTGTCAACCATGTTTTAGACCTTCCAAAATATGTCACAGGGAGAGTTTACCTGCTCAACAGTTTTCTTTAGTCACACCACCTATTGTGAACATTTTAGCACATCCTTGTTTGTTATGTCATTTGTATAGCCAGAGTGTCAGAATGGCTCTGGCTAATGTTCTGTTGTTGACCACACATGGTGTACAATACAAACACGAGATTGTTTTGTGGGATTGCTTACAATTACGTTGTCACAGAACAAAGATTTACCCTCAGCAACTTTGTGCGGTTTGAAAGATGTGGTGTAGATTTAGCTAAGCCAATGAGGTTACTATCAGGTTTTTCCATTCCTTAAATGAATACAATTCCTGACACTCATGGAAACCAACCACTGCTATTGATTCAAAATTAAATGGCCAGTGGGTTTCTGTTGGGTAGAAACACTGCCTATATTGCTGTTTTTCCCACATAGCTTTCCCTACTGAAATGGTTGAGGTCATAATAACTTACTGTCTTTTTATTTACTTTTGTGTATTTCTTCACATTTTCTATTAGAATCAGTTTTTTTTTATTTTCATTACTATTACATCATGCATCTATTGTTGCTTTCCTGTATTGAGGAATTATTTGGTTTGTTCTTGAGACATATATGTTGATACATGTAGCAATGCGTTTAATAGTAATGTGGATATGTGTAGATAAATATGTATGCTTGAAGTTTCAATAGTAAAGATGTTGTTATATAATCTACTAGAAGTAATACGACCGTACACGCTTGAATAGATTAGTGCTGCTTGTGTGCGAATGTTTGTGTGTCACATTAGTGTGTGTGTGTGTGTGTGTATTCACACCGGAGAGGACTGGTTCTCCAAACTGTCCCGTCTGTGGACCTCTAACAACTATCTCAGAGAACAAAGAACATCAGGAAACTCGGAAAGCCTTAAATACTTTGACTTGTTTTGCACCATTGTTTACTGTTTGATATTTTCTACAGGTGTGCCGCCAGGCATCAATCTACTCAAGTAAAGAAATACACATGCAATATTGCACTTTTTCTTACTGGTATTGTCAATATTATTAGTCTGCTAGCGTGATGGGTTACACTGTATAAATGCTACTGCATAGTTCCTCTACAGTGTGAACACTGAGGATTGGGGTAAAGACCTGTCACAATAATTCCATACATTAGTCTAAATATGCACATTTGTCTAAGAAATTAGATTATGTAATTTTTGTGGTGTTTTCAGTTTCGTTTTCTTTGCATTTTGTGTTATCAGATCATCTCACAGTTTTCAGTACCAGATACACTTTGAAATATGTGTATCTCATAATAATATTTGTCTGCTAACTTTCCTTTCTGATTCTCAAAACCACAGATGACATTTAAAATGATGTTTTCTGTGCTAACCATGCAATATTTAAAGTACTTTAAGTAGCTGCTGGCAGTTACCTCAAGTGCAATGACAAATTCTGCTTTTTCAACAATAACAAACCAGAATAGTATCTAAAACTAAGTGTGTGTGTTCTGTAGTAAATGAAATGTGTTCTTTAAAATAATGCATTTGGCCATCCTCTAAAAGACTCTTAAAAGGCCTTTAAAGAGCTGCTTTCCTTCAATCAGATGCGGGGTTTGATTGTTTTGGATCTGTTGTGTTTGGCTAATGCACTATTACATCAATGGTACACTGTGTTATGCTGCAAGCCTTTGTATCTGATACTAGACCATTGTAATGGCATCTTTTGATTTTCATTTACAATGCCCTGTTTTAGCAGTCTGAATTCAACTCGCATTTGAGATCCTTCCCATTATACACATTTGCAGCTAGTACTTTGGACAGTTGGTATCACAAACCTGGATCAAGTCTGATTTGTTTTTGTGTGTTTTGAGGTCTTTAATTTCAGTGATTATTATCTTTTGTATTGTTTTGTTTTTGTTATATTGAAAAGTTGTGTTTATTATGCTTTGTGTTAGCTTATGTATTGTAGATGTCTATAAACTGCAGAACACAGTGGATAGTTTTAGAACAGAGCAATCATATAGCAAATAATTGTTTTTATAGTTCCTTCAGGAAAAATGCTGTAACATTTGCTGTGTTTTGAGCTTTATATCTTTATCGAAAGCAAGTAGTTGCTTTAAATCTAAAATGCTAGATTGAGAATATGAAAAGGGATGTCTTTATTTTAAGAACTGCTTAATTTCTTGGCGTACAATCTATACGGTCCCTCCTGAAGTTTTCATACACTAAACCGATTATGCACTGATTGTCCACAATAATTACACTAAAAGGATGTCCGATAAGATCTGTTCAAGGTCTTAAATCTACAGCCATGTTCTATATCAGTGAACCAGCGGGTTTGTCAGTACAAAAGCTTCCATGTATCTCCTCAGGTGATTAAACTAAATGCTGAAAATTTCTGTTTTTGGCTAGCAGGATCTAATGATAAGCATTCTTTTCATTTGCTTTGTTTTGCATTATTCTGCAATTTTTTTTGTATTTATTACTTGCCATTTTTTTGATGTGCTTTAAACTATCTTTTTTCAGTTCTTATTTTATGGTTTGATAGATAATTTGCTTTGAGAATTCATTGTTTGCCTCCAGAAAGGACCCTTCAAGGCTTTTTAAATAATAAAGTGATTTGAAGATTTATTTGGTGTTTTTGTTTTTCATTTACGAATACATGATGATAAATTACTTTAAATAGTTAATTACATAATATGCAAACAGTTGTAGAAAGACAAGTACACAGAATAACTTAATTTCATGACCAAAATTAAATACTGTTTGAATATTTTGAGTTAAAATGAATAAAACATGTTTTCTGTTTTAATGATTAGTGTTTATTATGTCCTTTAAATAGAAAACATTTCACTTAAATTTCACTTTTATTTGTGACCAAGAAATAAGGCAAAATTTCTAAACTCCATTGTATACATAAAATTTCATGTTCTCTGAAAATAAAATGTTATGTTCTGAAAATAAATGGTCTGAATGCATCTGAAGGAACTTCTAGAAACTGAATAGCATGTCATTCATGCTATAATACAAATGTGCCACATTTTATGAGAAACAACCTTACTAATTTTGTTACATATTGTTTTCATTTATCATTGTAAAGTTTTGCAATGTTAGCCAATTTAATCTGATGACTTTAACTATTGACAGGACTAGAAGAAAACTGTAATTCATAATTTGCAGTTTCTAGGACTAGAAGAAAACATTTGCAGTTTCCAGTGTTGTGCCACTGTAAATTATTTTCACAGCTTGTGCTACTGACTAGTACAAATGTTTGGTCAACTGGGTCACAAATAACCAGTGACCCAGTTACAAAATAAGGCGTTGTCATCTATTTTATTTATCCAGGTCTATGATGTCACAAAATTACATATTCTTAAGACATATGACACTTTCCTTATTAATTATTTAATCAAAGTTCATCTTTTCCGCTGTTCTCAGAGATAGGCGTTGGAGTCTTATCACCACGACTGTGGTCTCCGCGGATTCGATGGCGGTCCCAGTCAGTGGCTACAGTTTCATCATCCCAGATGGTGGAGGTCTCTGTGTCACTAAAATAGCCCGGCTCTCCAGTATAGTGCGTGGGAAAGAGGAGCAGAGGCTCCACTGAGAAAGCCCTCAAGTTTCTCAGTTTAAAGTGAGACATATATTCCTTCCTGCAGACAGAGAAAAGGCTGGAGTTAACGTCTTTGATAAAAACGGGAATAACTTGTTGAGTATTTAGGCTTGTGCAACAACAAGAGAAAAAGTAGCAAAAATATGGTAATTCTATGTTTAGCATATCAAGTTTACATAACCTCTTAAACTTAACAAAACTCCAGTACCATATCAAAAACACAGACTCGCATTGGTTTATCATTGTTTTGCCACAACAATAGCCATGAGACACGCAAGAACCAATGTGATTTGCTGTTACTGATAGTCTGTAGTCAGTGTGGCACAATGACAATTAATTGACTATTTATAAATTGATTACCTAATAATGTTACATGATCAAACACAGCTTGTTGTTACCAAGCAGGTTGTTACTGCATTGGGGCTAGTGTAACAACCAACTGAAACTCACTGGGGGTGTTTGTTAAACATAACAGGAAGGAACTCGTCCACTGGCAGCATCTTGCTGAGGGGCTGCGCATCCAGAAGCTTCTGTGCCCCCTGCAGTGAAAGGGCGTAGCCCAGTGTCCAATACGAATAATCTGGGCTCACAAGGTTCTTCACTTCCTCCACCCAGTGCTCTGGGTGCTTAATTTGCAATCGTTTACGCCCCACATAACTTCAAAAGAGGAAAGCAAAGACAAACAAAAACACATCAATTTATAATAAGAGTTAATCAGTGTAAGTATAATGTTGCGATAGAACATTTGGGTGATTATATGACACACTGTTTCATATTTAACAATACTTAGCAACCATTTTCCCTGCATGTCACAATAAGAATCTAAATATAATATATAATGGAACAAATATATTCTTTTAAACTTATATAAATAAACAAAATAAATATATAAAAATAAATTAAACTTATTCACATAGTTTTCAAGGCACATTGTGGAATCTACAGTAATAGAGATTCATATAAAGAATAACGGCTGAGAGCAAAACCGTGTCTTACATTAAGTCCCACTCAAGTCCTGACTGCTTCACATCGTTCATGATGATGTTGAGACGGCTCTTGAAGTTGGGCTCAAACCGCACATCGTCCTCTAGAACCAGCACTTGCTGTTGCTGAAGCTCCACCACCTGGAGGCGACAAAAACAAGATAAACTGAGATAAACGCACTCGTTTTGTTTGTGTGTAAAAGAACAGCCGAAATACTTTTAAAAGTCATTTGTAATTCATATAGCGTGGAGCTCCAGCTTTTGTTGTGTACCTTCTTCCAGATGTTGTAATGACTGAGGAAGCAACCAATTTCACCCTTAGTAAGGACACGCTCAGAATAAGGATCCTTATAACTGGGCAGCATTTCAATACCTAAAGCCCTCAGCTGGGATGAGTTTAGGAGTCTAGAGGAAACAGGATGGAGTCAGATGTTACTGTGCAATAGAGAGATATACTTTAAACAGTGAGGCGAGATAAACATTACTGGTGAAAATTCAATATTATGTGACTAATGAAGTGTGAGCAGTATTCAGTGGGTTATAATTTCATACTTGCCATCCACCGCCTCTGTGATGGTCACGTCAATGCCAAGCACCTCCAACGAGCGAATCATGCGATCTCTGCGATCAGCCCTGCGCTTCAGATTTATCAGGTAGACCTGAAGGGTCAACATGCAGAAATATTTCCGTACTGTTTTCATACAACATAGTGACAGCATAGCACAATACAAATGTGATACTGTTAAATGTCTTTGCAAGATGTTGTGGGCTGTTGCCTTAGAAAACAAAAGTCGCTAAAAATGGTATTTTATATATTGCATATGGAGTGTTGTAGTTATTGGTTTTTATACCTGATTGAAAGCCATTGTGTCTTTGGGTTTGGAAGGAATTTGTAAATATTGTGAAGCCTCCATTTTAAAGTCAACTGAAAAATACAAAAATAAAATACAATACTTGTCTATAAACTGGATTAGTTTAGGGTGTGTTGGTCATGCTAAAGATACTACATGTTACCTTGTATCTGTGGCAATAAACCAGAGGCATGCATTCAACCAATCATGTGCTCATATTCCAGTGGGAATGTTTGGAATATGATCCCACTGGAATATGAGCTTTGTTCCTGTAGATGAGCGGGTAGGGCACTGCCCTGTGATATTACATTGAATCTCAGGACGATTGATTACTTCTAAATGTTACAGTACCAAATATGGCCATTCATATTAAGTTGATCAGTTCCAACTAATCTACTAACAGAAGGTAACACGGTCAGTAGACCAAGTCTTAAAAAAGAAAGAGTGTGAGAGATGTCACACTTGAGTGAAAACTCTCTCTTTCCTGTGGAAAAAGTGTATAGAAATCCATATAGTGAAGTGTTTGTGTGAGCTGGTTGTGTATGAATGATTTAATGCATTTTTGATCTAACAAAAATGTCTTCAGTATAATTATTCACAGTAGTCACTATCTAATATATCAATGTATCACTTTTTACATCAGTACAACATTAGGTCTAGCATTAGGTTCTGTTCTGTTATATTCAGTGATACACACTTAGTGCCTCTGTGACTGTGTGGCTGAAGCTTTCAACCTCCTCCTCCAGAATCTGCTTTATCTTCAAAGGGACGGGCAGATATCCATAATGGTTCCTGTTACATATGAACATCTGCACACCTAAAATGAATACATTTAAACATAATTACCTGAGCATAGCATGATTTTGATTAAAGAACAACACATAAGCTCAATGCTTTAGTCATGGTTAGTCAAGTAGTGCAAATTAAGGTACGTTAAAGCACAAATAAATTGATAAGTGTATAAAAAATGTAAAAAATACAAATAACAAAATAAGTTTCCTATATGCTTAGTAACCTAGACTATACTACTGTACAGCATGGTAATTCTATACTACATTACTGCAGTATACTAACTTCCAGCAGTATAGAATTGTTACCTGCTTGTCTTGCAGAAAAGGCGAATGCCATGATGTCATCAACACTCCAGAGATAGTAATGGTGGACCGGGTGAAAGGCCAGGGCTGCACTAGCGTAACGACGCAGGTCTATCAGCATGGTGGAGTGAATCATGGGAACGGGGTGACAACCAATACGCTTCCAGTTACGGATGGGAACGTAATGTGGTGTGCGTTTGTAATAGCCCTGCAAAAACGAAAGTGATTCAGAGGCATCTTCCAAATTGCTTTACCAAGATTCACGAGAATATAATACACAATATATGAGAATATGGAAAGATATTAAGACTAAAGGTCAAATAAATGGCTACCTGTTGGGTCATGCCACACCAGAAGTTTGAATAGAGTGTTCTGGACTCCAGCATTGGAGCAACTAGTGTGAGATTCTCAGCAATTAGTTCATTTAACACTTGAGTGTTGGTCAACAAGTTGTCACTGTCTGCAAACTAAGGAAGAAATAGATATAAACGTTAATTCCATACAGAATATCTCCAGTCCTATTAATGGAAGAAGCAAAATATCACGTTTAAATTAGTATGTTTAAATTATGTTGAAACTGGAAAAATAGAGCATGTTTACAGTAAACATAAATTAATCATTATTGACTAAATGAGTGTATTCTGAGTGCTAATGTATTTTAATGCTAATTTCATTAGTTATAATGGTTGTGACACCAGGTCAACAGTCCAATATCTGAGAAAAGGCATCATTTTTAAAACTTTAACTGACACAGGGACTAAAAACAAGTGGCCACCAGAAACTGACCTAGAATCAGTAGAAAGAGTCAAAGAGGGAGGTGTTCTTACCAGAATGTAATCTGCCCACTGTGCCCTGGCTGATCTGAGTGCGGCCTGTCTCAGCTTCATCACATGGGTGAACCGTGTTTCAGGCCAGTGCTTGGGGCCGAGTTCATTCACATATGAACTATACAAAATAAATATTCATGCACTTAACTACTGCTTTAAATATATAATATGTACATACATTACAATGATTCCTGTAAAAACAATATTAGTTTAATGTAGTACTTCATAACTGTAAATATATTAAAACAAAAATGTATATACAGTATATTAAAATATTATTAAATGTATATATTAAAATTTTAAAACAACTGATTAAAGTGGTATGTCATTCTTAGGAATTACATCCAGTTCTGTCAAAATGGTTATGAAGTTATGATATTTTAAAAAGTGCTAAAATGCATTTGTTAATCTAGACACCTCATCTCCTCTTCCGTGGTCTGCAGTTGTACTGAGTGATACAAGTTCTCCACTTTAGACAGCCATTCATGCAGCATAGCTGTAGTGTTGTCAATATTGTGGTCGGTGGCAGCCCTGACAAATAGAAAATCCATACTTATGGTTACAGGTTTGGAAAATCAAATAAAATGCAATAAAATATTTATTTTATACATGCCCCACTATATATAGCAAAACTGTAACATTATTGGTCTCTATAAATATAAATTTTATTTATAAATGTCACTGTTCATGGAGTGACTGCCTGCAATTTCTCCTCTCTTTTCTTCTTGTACCTATCCACACATTCCTTCACTTCACTGTGATTTCTGTCTTTATTTACTTTTGAAGCTTTCCAGGATATTTCAGACTGAGGTGTAATTAAATCCCCAATGCTTACTTCAATATGTGGTCAAATACCCCATAAACCACTGACTCATCTATAATATATAGGTTGTGTGCTGAAAGTGAGTTACATGAAAACACAACCAATCAGATAAATACATTTAATTAAGTACACACAAACTGTTTTCTTTTCATGTTTTTTTTTACATTTACTTTAAACTTTTAAACTATTTTTAAAACCACATAATGAACATCTGTTAAATTGAAATAATTACTGAAAAATAATTGTATACAAATATAATAAAAATGAAAGAACACATAAGAATACTTAAATGTAATACTTAAAGGAAATAATTATCCTTAAAGGATAGATACACAGTTAACAGATAAACAGTTAATATCAATACATTTATTATTGATATGTAAAATTCAGTTACCAGACTGAGATGCGGTCCTTTGGATAATCCAGTCTCTCAATACAACCCAGAAAATAAGGCAGACTGTGTTCCCCATTACGAGCCAAAATTGCAATGACGACTTTGGGTTTAAGAAGAGATGATTCATGCAGAAAGGGCTGCAGGTCATCGAGTGTATGAATAAATCTGAGCCATGCCTCTATTAGTAATATCTCAAAAAGAAGCTTTGCTGATGCTCTCATGGTGTCTGAAACAGCAGAGTCATGCCAGACTGTGAGAGTGGAAGCACACTGTGTGGAGGACCCTCAGTGTAAACACAGAGACCACCA
This sequence comes from Yasuhikotakia modesta, assembly GCA_036877545.1. NCBI lineage: Eukaryota > Metazoa > Chordata > Actinopteri > Cypriniformes > Botiidae > Yasuhikotakia > Yasuhikotakia modesta. The sequence goes on from JBAJNP010009348.1 coordinate 15,537, forward strand.
AGTGGTATTTTTATGCCATGGTCGTTTATCTTGCTCACAAGAGATTTAAGACATATTCTGTAATTAAATTGCTAAAATTAATAAACAAAGCACTAGAAAAATAAAAAATATAGACCCATGATATGTATATATATATGTTTTAATAGTATAAAATATTACACCATCTTCTGATTCTATTTTTTTTTTCATTGAAAATAGCTTCACTATGATTGTGGTGATAATATTTTGTGACTCTAATGGCGGTAATCAAGTTTTATATGATTGGTTTAAAGTGCTCACTTGAAGAGACAAAATCATTGGAAACAGTATTTATTTTCATTTTTTCTAGAGAATAATGTTTGACTATTACAGCTCGGTTATAAAGCTAGTTATTTAGCTAGGAAGCCAGTGGCTAATTTACATTGAACTTCCACATGATTTGTGTAAAGTTAGAATCAAAAGAATCCTTTTGCAAATCTGTTGTATTAATGCTTGGTTTTAACAGTTATATAGTCCACAGTAACTGAGCTGATATTAAGGCAAAAACTGAATGTTATTTCAGTGTAGGAAACTATCTGTCAACTATCCCCGTTGATGTATCCTTTTGATGTCCCATAATACTATTTTTTTAATTCTAAAATTGAATTTTAAATTCAGTTTTGCAGTACATTTTTGGATTTTCCAAAGCTGTTATTTTATTAGTACAACAAAAACACAGCAACTGTACTGTATCAAATTTATTTGAAGCACAAAAGCAAACTCACAAGCTGTTTCAAACCCGTTGACAATGCTATCATAAGCAACTATATTAGTTGGATTCAGCAATTACTGTACTGTTACTTAAAACAAATACATTTACAGAAACTCTTGTGTTAATAACAACAAAGCACATGAGCATAAATCATGTGATATCTTTGTTCTCAGATGTGGCTGATCATGTAAGAAAAGAGAACTTTCCATCTTAACTGCACTCCTCTGACTGCTTCTTATGAGGCATGTCTCAAGTAAGCTACTGGTTACTGATGAGAGCTGCGACTCGTGGGAGTTCCCCTCCTACAGGACCTCCCAGACCTTTGGGTCCTCCTGGAGCCATATCTCAGAAACTGTAAGTGGGTTTGCCTCCGCTGTGCATCAGTGTTTAATTCGGGAATTTGGACGAATCCGTATCTTGGCTTTACTTTCACGTGTCATCAGGCGTGTAACCTGATCTAAGGTCAGTCCAGCAACGATTTCCCCATTCACTTCTAGAATCTCATCTCCAACTCCCAGTAGCCCAGTGTAGATGTTCTCATTAGGACTGTCTCCCACCCATTCCACATATATACCTATAAAAATAATATGTCAGATCCTTGATTTTGAGGGAAATGTTGAATCTCAAACATTATATGGTGGATTAAACATTTTTGTGTTATACCTGAGTCAGGTCTTCCTTTACCCCTGGAAATAACAAACCCAAAGGGTGCATTGGCAGGTCGGATGAGCTCTATAAGCAAAGTTCCATCAGGAAAACCCTGGACCAGCCGTCCTAGTGGGCCTGTCCTCTGAGAATCCGCTGCTGCCTCATCTACGCTCTCCTCCTTTTGTAGCTCCCTGCAATGATGATATTCAGTCAACAATGAACCACAGGGCAGCCCACTGACCATCTAAATGGTTTCCAAAATGTTAGGGGTGCAGTAAGTGCAGAGACTTTTTCGCACCTGGGTGCCAAACTTAATGGCAGTGGTAACTCTCCTAGTATAGTTGAACGTTCAAACTTCCTCTTTGGGGACTGTAGACTTTGAACGGATGATGCTTTACGTAATTGAGCCAAAGGAGACTGCTGGTGGCAGACAGCAACAACACAGCATTTAATCTCTTTTAATACATAAACATCTATTATTGGATATGTTTGATAATGTGGGGGAGGGGCTTATTGCAGTGGTGTAATCTTTGTGATACGCTAGTAAAGGTCATGCATTTTTGTATACCCACTTAAAAAAGCTTAAGAATAGATACTATTTGTAAAAGAACTTTTACATTTTTATTTATGTAAAAGTTCACCCCATCTGTGTTGTGAAGCATTGACATTTGAACCATTGGGGCTTCCATGGCCTGTGAAAAGGACCTGATGTCACCTAATGTAAATCACTAAGGAACAAGCCAAAGAGAATATGGCACATACATTCAGATACTCCCACAGCTGGAGGATCAACATATACTGATCAGTGGTGTCATATATTAATCGTCAGGGCAGAGTGCTCTTCAGAGCCGTGTTTAAGCTGGCAGCAAGACTGATTCTCTGAGACGACCACCATTTTCTGTTCGAGATTAAAAACCAGTATCCTTACTACAAAACACTAGACTACACCACTGGCTCACTGTCACAAAATAATGTTACTGTACAAAAATTCTTAATGGTCATAAAAATATTTAATTTTTAAACAAAATGTAATGCTTAGTATCACTATTAAAATTAGTATGAGAATGTCCGTAGTATTAAAGAGTTGGTATTGTTGGTATTATTTAATATTTAATAACCTTATTGTCTCAGCTTAGTAAAAATTTCAATGTTTAGTAAAAAAAATACTAGGTCAGCTAAACAAAATGATATAAAGGTATATCATTATTTAGGTATATCATTACATAAGCCAGAAGATGCATTAGGATCAGCAGAATAATGACCACATGATGAGTTTCTCAATTTCATTAAACAAATACAGGGATACATTAAACTACAGGGAATTATTAGGCAAATGAGTATTTTGACCACATCATCCTCTTTATGCATGTTGTCTTACTCCAAGCTGTGTAGGCTCGAAAGCCTACTACCAATTAAGCATAT
>JBAJNP010009349.1:0-18330 GCA_036877545.1 Yasuhikotakia modesta
AGTGGCAGGAAGTATTGTCAGGGTGTGACTGAGCGCATAAACTTCTATTAAGGCAATCATCAGTCACACAGCAAGCGGGTGGTTCATCTGACAAAGAGCTGTCTAATTGATTAATCCTGCTGTCTTTTACATCTCGTGTCATCTCTGATTGGCTGATGAAGGATCTCTGCAAGCACTCAGACGTCCTGACTGGCTTATCATTTGAGGCCTGCCTATGTCCAACATGACAAATGAATCCCAAAGTTGTTGTTTCTCATTATCATTCTCCAGTTAGGCCTTACCCGTAACTATTGTTATTCGTAATTACCATGTCAAATAAAAAGGCTGCATGTCTTTTTGTGACGGATGGGAGGATTCTAGCCCTCAATGCTAATTATCTAAGACAGAAAATGAATATGCATGGTTCATTAGAGTCTGTCAGAGACCAGCACAAAACAACTGCATTTTATTCAGCTTCAAAGAACAGTTCACCCCAAAATGATCATTTACTCATCCTCAAGCCTAAATTCTAAACCCACATGCTGTTATTTGGAATGACATTTGAGTGAACTGTCCCTTTAAGATATGCATAGTTCCACACAGCGACTATATAGTTTCTATACAGGAAGATACAAAACACCAGCATATATATAAAGCCATGTTTTAAAAACCCTAAATATAGCTGACATTTCAGAAGTGAGAACAATGCATTTTTACCTCAACCACATCTATTTTAGTGTATATCTACTATATATACAAATGCCACACCATGTCAATGTCTTCATATCCACTGATATTTAAGGTATTTTAAGATACAAGATCTGCGGTACAATGTTGTGAGCAGAGGTGGAAGATGATATTGGTGTTAAAACACTCTTGAATTACAACGAACATCTGTGGGCATATGTCCGTTTTTAAATAACCAGCTTTCAAATGACAGAATCAAGAATGAGGAGGATAAGATAAAAACAGCTGTTTAAAGTAACAGCTTTTCTCATGAATGATACATGTTTCACTCCCACAGAAACAGAAGAGAGGCGAGAAGTAGGTCAGTCTACCTCTATGGTTTTGTGTGAACACTCAACCCTGTTTTGAAAGAGTATTTGAACATAATGCATTCAGGCACCCTCAGGACCATCCAGTACAGAGAACCTATAAAAATGATTTGGCCAGCGGCCCATCTGCACGTGTTTGCAGACTTACTGCAGTAAATTTCTGAGTTACATTATGAGTGCTGGATTTGATTTAGCACTTGTTATTTAGATTTACATTATGCATTTGGTAGATGCTGTAAATCAAAGCCATTTACAGTGCATTTAAAGTATATGTTTAATTAGTTTGTGCTTTCCCTGAGAATTGAACCCATTAACTTGGTGTTGCTAGCACCAGGGACATTGATACAAATATCTTTCTCCCGCATTCTGATATAAATAGAGATCAAAACATCTAGTGTTAAAAATATCTCAATTTTAAAGTACCATTGGTGTATACTATATGTAAAATGCTATGAACATATATTTACATATAAAACTATATGTAAATGATGACAATTTCTTTCTAAATTGATAAAAAGAATAAACATTTTATAAGTATATAAAATGTTTCTTTGAACTGTAAATAGTTTATGAGAGGTTCAGCCTAAAATGAGTTTATGCCCATTATTTGCACACTTTGACTGTCAGAAACTCTGAATCTCATTGGTTCTTGCATGTCTCTATATAACTAGAGCATGAAGAAACATGCAGTCATGAATGGGATCATCATTTAATTTAACTTTTTTTTACAAACAAATCATTTCGCTTCACAAGGCATTTATTAACCCCCTGTAGTCATATGGATTACTTTAATGATGGATAGTTAATAATGAGAACCATTCACTGGCATTTTAAAGGTGGTAGGAGCCAGTATATCATTAAATATAACTCAGTTCAGCTGAAAGACGAAAGTCATATCCTTGCAGGATTCCTGGATGGTGAATAATTTATGGGCAAAATATCATTTTGGGGTGGACTTATCCTTGAAGCATGTATGGTAATTACTGCAATGTTACAGCTCACGTGGCTAATCACACACAAGACAGAGATATGACCTTTCACTTGATTAAGAGATGTACCGCCCTTTTAGATAACAGTGGTGCTTTTTCACGTATATCCCATCCCAGACTCAACACCTGCTGAAATTATTACTCAGACTGTGCAGCACTTTAACATTTAACAAACGTGAAGTAACATTAATTATCTTTTATTCCTTTATTACATTTTGATGCAAATTTATGGTTTAAATTCAAATATTCACAGATTTTGACATGAAAAACATGCAGCATGTAAGAATGTGAAAACAACATTTATTTGACGAAAAACACAAACATAATTTTTACCATTGAAAAGGTGACAGAAATGTGGATCTTCTCATCAGTTGCAGGCCGTGGGGAAAGAGCAGCAGGCAAGATCTTAAAAGGAAGGTGTGGCTGTTCTACCAATATGATTAACAGTCGCAAATTCCCTTTAAATCCAGTCTGCTGGGAAATCGGGCCTGTTCATTGGCTAGATGACTGACATGCTCCACTGGAGACAAAATCGACTTTCTAAGCATAAATAGTGACCTCTATACAATGTGAGTCACCCGTGTTGCATGTGTCATGGAGGCTAGACACCATATCATAAAAATCTACACCAACCACAGAAGTTTAATTAGAGCCACAAATTGTAAATGAAGAAATGCTAGAGAAAAAAACAGGGCTCCACACTCCACAGCTCCACAGGCAGTATTTTAAGGCATCCTAGGTGTTCTTCTGACTTAAAGGCTAATTTTAATTGCTGCCTTCTAAAATACCTCATTTTATGCTTATGCAACATTATATGTATTCTATACAATGAAGTCTTTCCCAGAATGCATTGCATTCAGTTGGGTTAAGAAAACTTAGCTATAAAGTGAAACGAGAGATAATAAATCATCCCCCTCGTATTTACACTACAGTTTTAAACATCATATTTTCATATTTTATCATTTGTATAATTATTTTTCTACTGTTCTTACCCTATTTTATTGACTAAATAACAATGTTTGTTGGGTATGTGTGCAGGTCATACACAGCTGCTAATGGCGTTTCAAATCAGTTACTTATAATGTTGCATTTCAGTTATTATGAAGGCAGCTGACAAGGTTTTGGAACGGAGCAGCAGTCTGTATCTTCTCCATCTTGTCCTAATGAGACGTGTGTCCTCTTTAGTGGTCCCTTCAGCTCACTGAACAATCTGGCTGTTCTTTTACCTCTTAAACTTCAAATCTGTCTTTTTTTATTAGCTAAGAAAGCAGATTACCAAAGTGACTACCAAAGATGACACTCATTGTGTGCTTTCTTCTATGAAATATACTTATACTTACGTTCACAATGGCCTCTTTGGTCTGTGACATGTCTGATATGACCCCATCTGTGATGATAAGGAGAACGAAGTATTGAGAGCCGTCCTGGACAGCAGCTGCATACCTTCAGGGAGAAGAACATACAAAATTATGGATCATAAAACTGATTTTCATTTTATGAGCTGAATATTTAACAGGCCACACACCACAGGATTTGTAATGTAACACAACAGAGGAATTTCAGTCCAGAAGTATTCAGTGTTAAACAAAATAAAGCTTTCTCCACCACATCTTAAATTTTAAGTAACATAAGTATTTATTTGATTATGTAATCCAGATTAAATGTATTGTGTTCTTGAACAAACTGTGTGTTTATCTTTCCGTTTACATTTTCACATTTCTCAAACTTATTCGAGCATGTTAATCTAGCCCATGTTCTTCTTTGTTTGTTTAATAATTCCCACTCTGCATTAGCTCTGAGCCAGAGCCTGAGGGGGCGTATCATGCTTCAATTTACAAAGTCTAATTCAAGTCTGTGGAGATGGCATTTTTAATTACCACAGTGGATGCAGTGTAATCAGATGGAAAATGATTTGGTTGTGTGATGTGGAGATATGAGGAACGAGGGTTTTTTTATTTTCTGGAAATACACCCTCTATCCTTTCAAATGACAATTAAAAACTAGCTACAGTCAGTTCTGAGTCAGTCTATTTTGACACCTAGTGTATGTTGTGAGCTTTACAAGTAGATAACAAGCTTGCTCTTTGTCACCAGTGTGTTCCAAAAGTTTACACTTTAGACTGGAGCGTTTGACTTTTATGGACAGATAAAGATGATGGAACATCAGAGAGACATGCAATCTGAGGCCAATGAAATCATATCAAGTGTCTTCCAGCATTGGGTTTTTTGTTTATGCTGCACAAGGGCTCAGCCAGTTATTAAGATTCCAGCCTAATTCTGGTCTGTAAGGTGTCTGTGGTTCACATATACTATGCGCAAACACACACCAAAACTGAAAGATCAATTTCACTTTGCATGCAGAAAATGTCATTTACGTTGCACTCTGTAACAAATCTCGGCAAACTATCATTTGTATGCAAAGTGCAAATATGCTGACATTTTACATGCAACAAAAACAATGGGCAACGCTTGAATGGAAATTTAATGGAGTAAATTTGTAAATGATGCGAAAAGTGTCAAGGTCAAGGTTAGCTAGAGATTAAGCTCTAAATAAATACATATTATTATTATTATGAAGAGTTATGCAGCTGTAATTGTAAAGTCTAATACAACTATTGCCCAACTGGTGCCCAAAACTTCCTGTTAGTGATATAAAATCTTTTTAGAATATTGTATTTTTGGTAAATTTAGATGTAGTCACATTGATGTGATGCAATATATGCAATATATTTGATTATTTTGCCTGCAAAAGATTTGTTGACTCCACAGCAAACAGAGCAATTTTTTACTGTGCCAATAATTATGGAGGGAGAACTGTATATAATATATTAGGGAAGTATATTTTGTTTTTCTTTTGTTTTGATTTTGTTCTGTGAGGACTGACAATACAAGTCATCATTCAAAGCTGATTTTCAAAATACCTGGCAACATGATTTACAACAGGGGCAAAGTTGGTGGGCCCGTACAGCTGGACAGTCTTTAAACTCTGGTGGTATGCCTCCAATATCCCCTCAATGCCGTTACAGTAGGGGTTTTCAATATTGCCATTCTGAAACACAGTGATCAATGGTTACATATGGGTCTTTATTTAATCCAAGAGCAGTTTAACACAAAAACAATGTTGTGTGTGCAAAAACATAGATTAAGTCAGTCAGTGCAACAGCAGGCATTGTCCATTATAGTCTTCTCCTCAGATACATTGCTTTCAGAGTAACAATGACTAGCAAAACAGCTTTTAGCTGTGTTTTTGAAGCTGTTGTTTTTCCAAATGTAGTGAGCAAATTAAGATCCATCAAGGCATGGGGACTATAATGTTGTTCCAAAGTATTATTCAATAGAGCAAAAACACATTTTATGACAGGGAGAAAAACAGAAAAGAATAGAGACTGGTGGATGGATAATGGCTTTTTCAGGAAGCAGAACAACAGCTCACTCACTAGGGGAAACTCATGAGACACCCGTCCATCTGGGGGCAGTTTGGCTCCAAAACCCAGTGCTGGAAACATCTTGTCACTGTCATAGTCCTGGATGATTTCGCCCACAGCCTTCAGTGCCAGGGCGTAGGCGTTCATCTGGTAGGGGTTCATGTAATGCAGAGATGTGGACTGGGATGGGTTACCTGGAAATTAAACAGCAAACCTGTATTTCTCAGTTATCTATTACTACTCTAGAACTAAGTGTGGAATTTAGCAGACACAACTGCAGCAGTCTTAAACTTTTGCATGTTAAAATAAATTATCTACCTAAAAACGTAATTTCAAAAAGGATAATTTAAACTTTAAGCTTTACAGTCCAAACACAGTGTTTTAATAATTAATAATTAAGGTGCTTTGAACATACAAAACATACAATCTGGCCCAGTTTACTTCCATTATAATTAATTTTTCTTTTTAAATGACATTGGAGTCAAAGTTGTTCTCTGTTATACGCCGCAAATGCTGTCTATTGAGAATAAAGGGATAGTGCACCTAAAATAACATTGTCATCATTTATTCACCCTGATGTTGTTCCAAACCTGTCTGCCTTTCTTTTTTGCATTTAAAACAAAAGAAAAGCAAGGCACAATGTTAGTGAGTGACAGCCTCGGTCCCCATTCACTTTCATAGTGTGGACAAAAGAGCAGTCAACATTGCTATCCTCTTGTGTTACTACAATAAAAGAAAGTCACTTGGGTTTGGAACAACATGAGGGTGCGTGATGACAGCGTTCTCATTTTTGGGTGAACTATCCCTTTTACTTACGGCTACAATCTATCTATTGAATGCTGAGTTTTTTTTAAGCAAAAAGCTTTTTATGTGTGCAATGTTTTCTTTACAACAAACCCATTGTGTCCACTAAAGCATGCCTGGCAGTATATTTAGGAAACACAAACGAGCACTCCAAGTCTGTTGTTAAGTTATTGATGTTTTCAGGGGTTGAAACAGTTGGGATATAAACAGTCTTTGAGCGATGATTGAATTGTTACTAAACTAACTTTGCAATTCAGTTCTCTTTCACTGCAGGCAGCAACAGTCACCTTTAATAATTCTCTCAAAGCACAGCTCACATTGCCTTCCTTTTCCAGCCTCTCATTACATTGTTCCAAACAAATATGGTTAATGTACTGAATAATTCTAAGATGTTTGCAAGCAGTTATTTGTATCAGGAACGGTAATTATTTGAAATATTGCAGCAAGCACAGTGTTAAAAATGATGGGGGTCCCATTTATAGGCATCTGAAGTGGCCAGGCTGGTGTTTTGTGCAACCAGCTCACCTCTCAGCATGCCTCGAACCCCTGCATAGTTCACCGTTCAACCCCGCGGCACAGGGGGCCGCCCATTGACGGCTAATAGGGATGTATCGAGCGACAGAGCCATTGGCTCTTAACAGTCAAGCATCCTTCTCAGAGAAAGACCAATGATTTGGTTCGGATTCCCCAACCTTTCAGGAGGTTACACACGGTTCTCTCCACTTAATTACTTACCGTTAGATGCGGTGAAATCAATGGCCACAGTGAAATTGATCTGGGTCCTGGGAAAAGAAGAGAAATGAGAAAACAAAGAGTAAGCAAACAACGATCTCTGTGGTGATTTCATAGCTGCCAAGAGGATAAACAGATATAGTAAATTTGTTTGCTAAACCACATGCAAGTACACAGACACAGGTGAATGACGACAGGTGATTTTACTTTGAGTTCCTATGATCAATTTTACTGCGCTCACACAGCAGGCTGCTGCAGTCTCCTCCACAGGTCTATCTGCATCACGTCATCACAGTATCATTTTAAATAGCCCCTAAAATAATGTATTTCTTAGTGCTAAATAAGTCTCACGTGGCACAGGGGATCACACATTTTACCACAGAAGATGTGGCAAAAAGGAAAACTTCCAGGGCCGCATTACATGGCTTGACAAGTTTGTTTTCCCTCCTGTGTCAACATATTCTGTGTTTAAAAAATAAATTGGGCGAGGCCAACAGCATTTCATTTACATCATATGAACTATAACAAGCTATTTGCTGGTCAATTGCAGGTGGTATTAGGGGGAGGGCCATCCACACAGACAGCATCTGATTGGACAAAACCTGTACAGTGCAAGATAAGTCATTATTATTAATGGTCTGTTTCCCAAACGAGAAATACTGTACATTTTAAATGCCTATATCCAAGTTACTTTTTAGAAGTACACTAGCATAAAGATAAGCTAATAGACATGGACCAAATCCTACAAAACTCTCATTTTGATTTAATAGGGTAATGTAGCTTTGAGTCACAGTAATTAGGCTATGCTAATAAATTAGCCTTTAAACCTTCATTATCTAATAAATAGATCATAACAGCACACATAGCCAATTGACCAGGCACAAGTTATTATTGTCATATCTGTCCTCTAAATTGATGCATAATGAATAAAACACAAATCCAAGGCAAACTGTGCCTCAAACAAGCATGCACAAAAGCCAAATAATTAATATAATGGGGCACTTAAAAAGAAATAATTATTTAATTTTCTAAATTATATGAAAACCTGCAACAGTCAACAATCTATCAGACCGCATCCAGACTCAGGAAAAAAAGACAGAGTGCCATTAGGGATTTAGTGTGTAGGAAGAATAAAAAGAAAAAATGGATAAAACTATAATGAAAAGCAGAGAAAATTACATTAACCTTTAGAATCCCTGGCTAATACCTGACTCATGCCTCTGCGTAGCCTGGAGAGTAATTATTCTCTTGATTAATTCATTAAAAGCCATTTACTCTCGAGTCCCATTATGCATTTCTGCATTAAAAAAACTATTCACTTATTTTAGAATTCCAGGTAGCAGTTTGATTATGAGTCACCTGACCAGAACAGAAGCACTATTATGATTGAAAGATACGACCTTCTAAACTAATTGAATTCTTCCATGAACACACTATCACTTAACATTTGATAACCACTGTTTAATTTGTGAGGAGCAAAATGAAACTAAATCCTGTTTTTTATGAGCATGCCATTCTAAATCGTGAGCTACTTTCAGCAGAGCTTTTGTGCCAGTTTAGTTGTGGCACTGGGGCATTTCCATGGCCCAGAAACTTAATGGGCTGTAGGAAAGACCCCCTGGTATTGATAGATACCCCTCCGCTTTAGAGGTTAGTGTAGAGTGCTACACCAGAAGTCTCTCGGGATGAGGTAAACACAGGGACAAAATCGATCTTTAGAGATGTCTGTGTTACTCTGTGTCACTCACTCATTTGTCAGGTGTGGTGCTGACAGCTCTGCGGTGCTGTGAGAGGCAGGAGAGCCCTGCACAGTTAACAGACAACCTGCATAACAGAATGTGCAGAACAGCACATATAATACTGGGAGAACTTTGTCTGCGTTTTTAATACATTGCAACATTAATGAACAGCAAAATTGTATGAAAATTTGCAATAATACTATGTAATTTGTGTAAATGTTATTTTTAAATTGCCTTTAATCTTTTTTGTCCTTATATCTTTACTGTTTCTTCTTATGTCTCTGTTATTATCCATGTCTCTGTCTATTTCAAAGCAACTTTGAAGCAATGCAAAAATACCTTTGAAATGCCTTTGGTTTGGTCAAATTTATACAGTATAATATTTGATAATTGCACTTGCCAACCAATTTCTTACACTTTGCTGGTTTTATTTCTCCTGTTGCCATTTTTATTCACTCATTAAACTGAAATCAATATTCCACGCCCCTTTAGTTATTTATTCTTAAGTAGCTGTGTAATAAGTAGAGTAATGTACAGTCAGCTGGTTGATTTAAGTTCACTTTGGGGTTTATTTTGTGATAATGACAGGCTGACTGTAGACAGGGCCAATCAGGTGAGAGGCCCAGGGCAAGCTTAGCGGAGGAGGGACCCATTTGTAATCGCAATAGAGGGCCCGGACTGCTTTCAAATGCAGCCACACACATAATGTGCCACTTTTAATATTGCATGCCTTGTACATGCGTAATATATTCCCTCTTAAGTGTTCCATCATCTTAATTACTTGGCCCTGTATATTTGTCAGAGGCTGTGTTTGTCAGACATTGCGGTTTATGCTAGTGTTGGTTAGCATGGTACATTAATTCAGCTCACTTTTACATAATGGATTTCACAATAAAAGCTGGTGTCTGGTCAGTCATATATATGCATGCCACTATGATCTATTTAATAGATGATAAAATTTGCCTAATTATCGCAGCGTATCAGAATGGGTTTCACCATTGGACAGCACTGTAGGAACGATCTGGATCAATGTCAGACTCATTTAAATGCTTCCACATGCAGGTATATACATGTAGCCTTACAATCTGATCACACAACTTTTCATTCTTTATCTCATGCACAATACACTCACACTCGGTTGGCACAATCTCATCTACCTTAATAGAACTGTCAAAAACAGCTCTGTGTGGGATGCACAGGCCGGCCAGAGAGTCAAAACACATTATAACAGATTTTCTGCCACTTCCACCAAGGTAAAGGTCAGTACTTAATAAGAACACACACTCAATGTGATTATGGGCGGAGCGCTGCCTGACAAATATGTTTTTTTACTGGATAGAACCGAAAGCTTTTTGGCATTCCTGCTATTTGTTTTCTGATATTTTTATCCTTTTCTGCTTGGCTGCTGAATTTGATATTCGGGTCGCAATGAAATGCTCTTATTGGCCATTTTTATGAAGCTCGGCCAAGGCCTTAAATTTGATTGGCTCTCTTCACAGCAGATCTAATGCCAAACTTGAGCTGCTTGACCGGATTTGATGTTCTCCACTTCACTTTATTCTCTACCCTTCATCTCCATTGCAGCTTCATACTCAGTCACTTAGGGAGTAATATTTGTCAATAATGCAGAGGGCTGCTTCTTCTAAGTGGCAATTTCCGGTTTTCATTTAAATAAGAGCTTAATCAATTTATAGTTAAAGAAACCCACATGTTGCATGTACACTCTGAAATGCAACGTTTAGTCTCCATGAATACACATGCACAAGCACCCACGCAAGCGCTTGTTTACTTCAAATTTCATTGTGTTCGCTGCATGCATGAACCTGCGGGCGGTCTTCTGATGTTTATGCAACCCAGTGGCGATAAACCCTCTAACCCTATCAGCACCGGCCTCGTTCAGGCACTCAGTCGAAAATGACAGGAATTCACCTAAACGTCACTTTGCATTAAGCTCAAAACATCCTGTAATATTTCACTGTGTCTCTCACTGCAGTGGCTTTTATTAAACTACATTAGAAGATCCATGGTTCAAAAATGTTACAGGCATCACCTCACCTAAACGGGCAAAAGTGAAGATTTATTGTGTAATGGTGCCACAATTCGGGCAACATCAAACAGAGCACTCTCAAATACTGAGTTTACAGTCCAGAACAGAGATTTTCTCAAAGCAAAAACTTCTGCACACCTCTTTATTTAAATATGTGCCATTTGCTTTCCTCTCAAAAGCACAATCTTTGTTATTCTGTGGGGTGGAAAAAGAAATCAATGCTTAGACCATCTGGGAAAAGCATCAGACGCAAAGCCATGAAATGAGAATGTTTTAAAGAACAGCAGGCGCTGGTGTCAGTCAAACTGGATGATTTACATTAGAATGATTTTGTGCACAACTGTGAGGTGGTCATCGAAAAGTCCTTGAAAATAATCTAAAATTCTGTTTGCATTAAAGCACATACATCTATTAAAACCAAGTAACAGCATAGTCTCAACAATTTATGCATAATATTAATAAACAATAACTAGCATATTTGACGTAATTTTATGTTACTATGAGCTGATATTGTGCTGAATGACTGTTATTATTATTAGATACCTTCTGCTTGGCCAATTAGTCACAAAATCCCTGGTAATCATAGTTTTACGATAACAGAGGTGGATTCCTAATATAACCAGCAGCTGAAAAACAAGTCACTCTTACAACAGTTCATTCATCTAGATTCTCACATCACTGAAAATTACTTTATGTTCTGTACTGTACATTCTAAAAGAGACACCGCCCTCCTCTCCACTTCAGCAGCAAAAGCCCTCTAACGTAACGTAATTTTATATGTACTACACAGTAATATATTACAGCATTACCCTAGTGTCATACTACAGTTTACTACAGTGTGTGTAGAGAAATAAACCAACAAATCCATTTACTATTACATACATTTATAAGGAATACATTAATAATTTCAAATTGCCTACAGTGTGTATAGCTTAACATAAATATATACAGTGAAACAGAAGTTATGATTCCATTAGTCTTGTTCCATTAGTCTGACAGAAACATTCTTTTCAAGGGTAAAAGTCAAGAAAGAGTGTGAAAGAAAGTGATGACTGACAACTAACCAGTACTTCGAAAAATCCATCACAATTTCAAGCATAAAACCTTCAAGGTTGAAAGGTTTTTTCAGATATAAATCTGTTTTTGATTAGAAGTGTGACATTCAGTCAAACAACCTTGGAGAGATTCAAGCAGATTGATTCAAAGCGATGATCCTGTCCTTTCTGTGAAATGTCAGATAGTTTAACCGAATCACCACACTCATCATGTGATAACAGCAATTGTCTGATTGTCATATCATTCAGCCTTTCAATAGAAAATCTATGCACATTTAACCACGGTTCCAATAAATTTCATAATGTATTCACTATAGGCCCTGAATCAGACCATCAGATGACTCCATAAAGCTAGCTCACCTCCATTTATCTTTGACGGCTATCTTTACGTGCAATTGGTTGTATTTTCCGTGTAATATTCTAAATATTGCATTAGGAGATTAAAAAGGGAGCTATCATGAAAGCCACCTGTGTAGGAATGCTCCACTTCCCACTCACCCTCCTTTGATGTAATCGAGGAACGTCGACTCAGATTCCACGGAAAATGAGAGCAGTGTCACCTGCATGAAACACAGATCAAAAGAGACACCTGATTTTCCGCAACACAAACACACAATAATATGTAACACATTCTTTATTGCCTATGCCACATGATGCATGCAGTTGACAATTCTGTTATGTCAGGAATTGTCCTAATATAAGTCTCCTTGTTTCTGCTGATGGGAATAAGGCAGTGAATGATGCCTGGACGCTCAGGAAAGTAATGTTTCAGGCTGATCATATAATACTGAGCAATAAGGCGACTTTGGAAACAGCCATCAATCAAAGTTGTACGCCGATATCATATTATCTCTGCTGTGCTACAAATTCCTGCTTTCATATTCACTTCCATATTTCTCTATTCTGCCCACTCCTCCCCTTGCTTACCGCCTGTATACAAACATAACAAAAACATTTATTGCTCAAACGTTGCTCTTTAATTGCTCAGGAGAAGTTTTTTCTGTCTCACAGGGGTTTCTCTTAAAAAGATACATTGGTAACACTGTAAGAACTACAAAATTGACTACCTTTGCTACTGGAATAATTTATTAAGACTTTTGACAGCTAACTTTTATACAGCTAACTTTTGTGGTTTATAAACACATTTGAGCACAGTTTGAGACATTGTTGAGATTTCCTTTCTCTCTACAGACTCTACAGTAGACACATTATCAGGGATTGTTTCTCAGCAGAATGGGAATGCTCACAGCAGCATTACGTTTGGTTTAACATTTGTTTTGGTTGGGCTATTTTTCCCATTTAAAAATCAAGCTCCACTGTTTGTTGATTACAATAAGCCACACGCACAAGCGCTTAAACAGAATGTTTTAAAAGGACCTGTCAAAGGAAAAACAGTGTGTCCATGCAGCTGCAAAGAAAATCTCTCTCTTGTGTTTTTAGCACTTGTTTTAATTAGCAGGGGTTTAAGAGGAGATAGTCATTAATGCAGGAAGACAGTTGAAAGCCACTCCGCATGTCGTTGCTTTTCCCATCACATAATTAAACACAGGAAACCACTGTAATTAAATGTTCTGTATGTGTGTGTTTGAGCGCATACTCTGATGCGTGTGTGCATGCGTGCTCACATTTGTAAAACTTGTTTAGTAAGCTAATCTCTCAGCCACCACTCACCGTGCCCGAATTTACATATTTCTTCTTCTTTATCTTCTTCTTTGGATTCACCACCTAAAAACATCAGGGAAGAAAAACCAGATCAAAATAAGCTCAGACAGATTAGACAGATGGGAAGCCAGATTTAGATTCATTAAACAGATAAAAGCATTTCCTCACGGGATGGTGTCTCAGAAATTCATCTATGATTTTCCTGAGAAAGCCACTGCTTGTGGAAGCCTCATAATAAACGTGATGTCAAACTGAATTCTCCAGTCGCCCATAAGACACAAAAATGTAACACAGTGAAAAGGAAACTGATCATTTTGGTTCTTCATGGTTCTTGCCATGGTCCATACTGTTAAGGCATTGCTATGCATTTGCAAGGGTCTTCTGGCTAGTTTCCAGCACATTGATATGTGGTTATAAAGATGTTGCATTACAATGTTAATGGCTTCGTTCACACTGCATGCAATCTGATTGGCTTTTTCTGCATCTGTATTTGGTGTATCTACATTAGTTGTTATAGTAATAATCCAAGCAACTGTACAAGCCAAAAAAACTTTTCAATGTAACAGCTGTCAGGGTGAAAAAAAGGACAGAAAACTGGGAGTTTGGCCTCTGCTCATGTCTATCATGACATCTTGCCGTGGTGCAGGATTCACGAGACGCATGAGAGAACATGAGCTACAGACGCATTTTATGCATTTATGCATATACTGTCAAAAACTGGCACTGACTGTCTTCTGACTAGTGTCACATACTTCACTATATGAAGACAGAGTGAACAAAAATGAATATATTCATAACAGCTCACTATATTATGCACTTCACATGCATCCTGAATGATGTGAAATCTGATCTGACAGTTCAGATAGTTTCAAAGAATCAGATTTTAATAAGATGTTAATCAGATTTTAGCAAGTTATGGGTGTGGCTTGGATTTGGTAACACTACAGTAAATTGTATGTTTTTCAGTTTGGAAATTTGAGTTGAATATGATATAATTTTTGCTGTCTGTCTCAACATGCCTATAATATTGTAGTGAGCCTTGAATTCCACCTCAGATTCATTTTACTGTCTGTCAGGCAAAAGTTGCTTTGAAATATATTGCATATATACTGCATTGCATTATCTGAGGCTTTATATGTTAGATGTGAGATTAGGCACTTTCATTTCAGTTCCATATGATCTAAACGCAATGATTCCTTATGAATGAAACCTGACAGGGAATGCTGGATAGACTATCCATATTATTGACTAAATGGAGATGGAAAGACAGATACTCTCAAGATTATTGCCTCTACAGACTGGCGGTAGCCAAGAGAGAGAGTGGTCGAGACAAAGAATAAGACAGATAATGATGCTGGAATGCACACAAATGGAAGTGGAACCATCTAGATGACCTCTTAGTTTTTCAGGGTGAAGTACAGAAGAAAGAACCAACAGCCCTCCGGTCGCCCCCATTCATCTCTAAACACAAAACAATCAATAGCCTAAATAGACTCTTTCTGCCAAATGGATGTTGGGAACTGGAGATGAAAGAGTTCTGTGTGGTCTTCTGACCCATCGGTCCTTCAGGTTTACTATGAAAAAACCTGAGATTAGAGAGCAGGAACGTATAAAATCTAAATGTCAAAGCTGTTTAACGTCTATAAAGGTCACATACTGTAATAAAACGTTTATTATACTGTAATTACACTGCTTCTGAAAAATGCTCTCAAATGACCCTGTTTTCCAGAAGGAACTGTAATCCATAAACGAGAACTTGTCCAAGGTCGCTAAATATACATGGTGCTTTATAAGATTCAACTGTACACCCCCCTCAAGCAGACACTATGAATGTTTTATTAGTCCTGAATGCTTCCAACAAACATCATTTTCTCAGACTGTGTACCTCCCCAGCCATGAGATATTTTCTAATGTGTCGAACACACCATCTTTCAGAGAGGGAATAATAAATCCAGAAATGTTCTTACAGTAATCCTTGCTTGCATACATTCAACTGTACAATCAAAGTGATCACCATTGGAGAATTGGATTTCTACAACGTTGGCAAGAAAATAGTGGGAATTATCCATAATAAAGAATCACAATTAAGAGTTATAAACAGAGAAAATTGAGTCATTAAAGCACAGATTAGATTCCTGAATGAGTAATCATTTTTAAATTTGGAATGGAAACCTTATGATCAAGTACATCAGGAAACTAGTGATTTATGTGTTAGCTGTTATCCCTCCATCCGAAAGTTTTTTCATTATGTATGCTTGCAACATCCCAAACTTGTCGTTTTTCTTTCTTTTACTGAGCAAAAAAGTAAGTCATGCAAAATTTTCAGGTCCCTTTTTAACTTGCAAAACGTAAAAATGTATGTAGTGTAACATTAGAGCTATGATGAGATTTGTCAGGGAATAATGACTTGTGAGGTCTTTTCCTCACAAAGCAATAGTATGGCTTCAGAATATTTGTAAAATTACAACTGTAACTATATATGGTGCAATAAATTGCACAAATGAGGCAGCCACTGCCCGATTTCTGTAAAATAGAGAAACAGTTGGGACATTTGGTACAATAACTTATTTTGTGCTCTACTGAGCTCTACTGTGCTCTACTGTGCTCTACATTTTGACTACTAAGTCAAAAAACACAATCTCACCTCGTATACATTGAACTGGCTCTGACCTCGGGCCAGCTCTCTGTAGCTGGTGGTGAATTCACCAATGAAATCATGGCTTAAAGGAAAAAAGATTATAAAAGAAGACACAGATAGAAAATCAGTACCTAAGAAAAACTCTTCTACTTCTAATATTCACATTTAGACACATCAAAAGCTGTCGTCAACTTACCTGCCATCACGGTCCCAATCATACACTTCCACTTTGATTGTTCTGCAAAACACAAAAAAAAAACACAAAAAAGCAAGCGCTTTCAGTAGTGTCTGACAAATCATTTTATAGTGTGAAAACATTTAGCACTTACTAAACATTAGTTGAAAGTGACAAAAAAATCAGCTGGGTAAATAATGAACTGTGTTTTGTTGTTATTGATTCAGAGGGATTCCTCAACTAATTGCTTACAAAAACTAGCATGCAAGACTTTCGTTGAACTTAGTTCAGCATGCTTTGATTGGTCTCTTCCTGCCTGTGCTTAAATTGAGTCATCAGTCACAATTAAAACCAAAACAGTGCAGGTTGGTGAGTGCATCCTGTGGCAGGTGTTTGTACAACGACTTACATCAACAAGATTGAGGGGGGGAAATGCTAGCTACTGCCCATATTAATGAGAATGAAACACCACCTTCTGAAGCTAGCTCATTAGCATGGTTTGTGTGCACTGAGAGGCATTTCATCTCTACAGTACAGGCATAACTAAGCTGTTCCTGTTTACCTCTTTCTGCTCACTGTCCAAATCTCGTGCAACTCATTACGGCCAGATATGAAAAAAGTGCAAAATTCTTATAATTACATTGACAAGTTTACTAGTCGATGTCTGGAGTGTTTCCAGAACAAATGAATGTGCTGAAGTGTCCACAGTGGTTTTGCTGAGCTGTCTTATTGTTGACTTTTGGAGAAGTTAATTAGTTGACTAATATATCCCTTGATACCTGTAAATTTGAAAAGCGTACAGTGAGCAGTTAACATGGAAACCACTCTATTGATTCAGCACAATTGGCCCTATTTTATAAGATATGAATGGGATTCATAAAGTGCAGGGTTTTTTCTGAGCTTGGAAAATGTATTTTGTAGCTAAACTTATTATGGTGTTTTAATTGTGACTTTTAAACCATGGAAACACATTTCTTGTGTTCTGAAGAAAGAACAACTCTGAAGAAAGAGTTTAAAAGCATGTAAGTGTGTTAATAAGTGAGTTAGTATTTCCCCAGACACATACGATAAGACATACAAAAAAAGAACTACTACACAACAAAATGTGTCCCATTTCTACAGGTATGGAGGTGATTTAATAAATGTTGGTTGTTTTCTCAGCGTATAAAACTTTTTCCCACCAACAATGTCTTTTTAACTTGCAGGCAAAAAGTTTTGCCCACCTCACCAGTTAAAATGCACACCCTTCCAAGTGACTACAAAATATCACACAGTCTCCTGTAGTCGAGGAAGGCATCAAAAATACGCTTCCTCTGTGGGATTGTGGGCGGCAGCGTTCTTTGACATTTGTTATCTTCAAAGTGGTGAGTCAGCACCTCTCTGAGCATCTATCACCTGTGTGTCATGTTCTTTGACAGTAAGAGAGTTCAGCTGCCAAAAATGATCCCTAGGCATCTGTCTATCAAGTCTCACAACAGACGAGAAGAAAATAGATGTGCTCTGAGCTCAAACAGCTAGTTAGGCGGGGAAGGAGATTGGCAGAGATGGGCTGAATCCTGGGCTGCTTTTTAATTCCCCTGCACTGACCTCAAACCCAAATGTTGATTTTAAACTTCACGTTGCTGCGGGCGTTGTGTTAACATTTCAGGGCGCGAACGCCCATTGCGCAGGATTGGAAATTCACAACAAATGTCAACATCGCCGTTTATTGCAAAACCGTTGCAGTTGTTTGGTAAAATATTCATATATTTTGAGTTGCATTTTCAAAGTGTGCATGACAGTAACGTATGCTGGAAAAACATTTGAAGTGAAAATCTAAATACTCTGACAAGTTGTAAACTTTTGCTGTACTTTTTTCTGAGCACATTGCTTCACGTTGCAGTTATTCTTTGTAACGGTCTAAGTGGGGATCGAACCCAGGTCTCTGGCGTAACTAGCCGCAGCCTCTACCGCAAGGGCTATTGCTGTGGTGTATGACCCAGGTGCAGAGGATGTAAAAAATAGAGTCCACAAGGATTAAATGGCAAAAAA
>JBAJNP010009350.1:0-18130 GCA_036877545.1 Yasuhikotakia modesta
CACACTCCACAATAACAAACACACAAACACAGAATTACACACTCCACAGTAACAAACACACAAACACAGAATTACACACTCCACAGTAACAAACACACAAACAGGCGGCATGACGGAAACAATCGCGGCTGGTGCTTTAACGTGATTAAACATCTTTAATTACCCATCATGCCCCAGGTCGCTACAATATTATTATATATAAAAATGTATAATATAATAAATAAATATAATACTCTTTATAAATAAAATAAATATTCTAATATATATTATATATTCATATATTATAAACACCCAACCACCTGATTACATAAGAAACTTCTTCCTTTTTTGTACAGAAACTTGGACAATTGCACAGAGACAACAGGGCTGCGAACCTGGGAACCCTGTACTAATATGGCGGCGGTATTGACGCATGATCAGTGGGTGGATGCGACATCTAGTGTATATATCTATGATTCAGAGCGACTGCAGGAGCACAGATGACAACACAGCTGCTTACACACACACAGCTGTAATGTGATCATCATCATTCTGATTGATACTAATTGTGTAGTTGCTGGTTCATCCTTCTTCACCTGCATTTGATGACTGTGATTAATGCAATGATTTTTATCTGCAATGAAAATCACATTCAACACTTACAGTTATTATCTTCAYAGATTACTTTTATTAAGTTGCAGTAGTAAAAACACATATCAATAATTATACCACACAAGTCATGTATGTTCACTGGTAGCGCATTGTGTTAACACCACAGAGGTTGTGGGTTTGATCCCAGGGGAAGGCAAGTCCTGATAAGAAATAAAAAATTTGTACTGAAATATACACTGAATTCACTGTAAGTAGCTTTGGAAAAAAGTGTCTGGTAAATGTTTATTTCTTTCTGTCATGATGACACCCTTTCAAAATATTACATACATCTTAAAGGATTATTAAAACATAAGCCAACATATACATACATATATATATATACACTTATGAACAGTGTTGGGGAAACCTGCTGCATCAAAATTTAACTTTAACATCTGCAACCTTTGTCCTGTGAGCCAGGAGATGTGGTGGGTCATGTATGTATTAAAAAACCAACAAAACTCGTGGAGATGTTTGGCAGGAGTGGCATTTGGTAATTAAGACAACATGCCAACACTATGGGTGGGTAAATTAACGTTCTGTTTAATGCCAAAAGAATTAAGAAGGCCCGTGGAAGCTGTTCCTGAAGCATCATTGACAACATCTACATGAATATGTAGATATCCAACAGATTGGTTTTAGAAAATCTGCAAATTCCCTTAAAAACTCAGAGCAGGAGCCCGGGGGTCTATACAGAGTTGCCAATGCAAACGAGGGCGAGGATTTTTTACTACTATCTGGTAGTGTAACTTTAAGTTGCAGTAGTTCAAAGGACGTGAAATGATGAACTGTGGTTTGCGATACGCTCAGAAAATCATTATAGATAATTGCGACGCCACCTCCACGACCCGTCAGACGCGGCTCGTGCTTATAGCGGAAGCCTGGTGGTGCAGCTTCATTTAAACCCACAAAGTCATCAGGCTTTAACCATGTTTCCGTTAGACAAAATATGTCAAAACTATGGTCTGAAATTATTTCATTTATGATGACCCCCTTTGTTGAAAGAGCTCTAATGTTAATAAGACCAAGCTTGAGCAGATGTTTACGTTTTCTCACGTTGTTGTTAATTACGTCAATTGAGATGAGATTTTCCGGTTTATTGCTCTAGGTTTATTTTTCTTCTTTTCCCGGGGAACAGACACAATCTCTATCTGTTTAGCCGTACATATATCATTCATTGACAATTTAGCCAAAAAGCAGCAGCTAGTAGAAGGGTTTATACTCACGAGTCGGTCTGTGCGAATGCTCCTGGTGATGTTGTCCGTCATTAGCGAGGCTCCCACTCGGCTGGGGTGCAGGCCATCCGGACGGTTGAGCCTCGGTCGTTCTGGTCGTGTGGCGGCCCTGCCCTTGGGGATAGACGGCATAGGAGTGATATCCGAGCTTAGATCTAGTCGTGAACTTACCACGATGGAGGTTTCCAACGAGCTTTTCCGCTCTAGCAGCCGTGCCTGCCTCTCGAGAAGGTCCTTCATCATCTTCTCAATGTTTTTAAGTTCCGCCCGAACTGTGTCCTGCTTGAACGAGTCGTCACCTGCAGACAGAGGTAAACAAACATCTGAAATGTTAGCCATGCTTTTAGTAAGATCCGCTAGAAAGCCGGTAGCATGTATTGACTAAAGGTTTAGTTGAAACGGAGGTCGGCGATAATTAGTATGACAAGTCTAGTTGGAAGCAATATGGAGCGTAGCAGAAGTAAATAAGTTTAAATTATATTAGAGTTTGCAAAGTTTTTCAACAGAGCTCTAACTCAGACCATGCAGAAATAGCAAACCGGAAACAGGAAACAATCAGCAAGAGGGTTCAGAAAAAAAAATCAGTCTCCTTTATTTCCTCAGTTCTGTTTATTTTCACACAGTGTAAATTAGCCTAGGACCAGCATTACGTATGGCTAATGTAAGCTGTAAATCTCTGTTAAGTCTTGTCTGACGCTTAGATGAGAGCCCTGTGTGTGAAGCTCATGTGTGACCCGTACTGGAGCTGCTATCTGTAGAGCACCTTAGAACCCACAGAACCACACTCAGAGTCGTGTTGTGTCCTGAGAGTGTTCCACAGCAGGGTTTGTAATTTTAAAGGATATTGTATGTGTGGAGGGGTGTGTGCATTCATTTTGTGGAGGCCGCTAACAGTAAAGCCATTCTTCCAGTTTTCCTGCACTGAGAGTAAATGATGCTGATGACAGGGAGGGTGGGGTTTGTGGGTAACAGGAGCAGATGGGCTGCAGTATCCATCTCCTTCCTTCCAATAAAGAACAATGCCCTGTGCTGGCAGTAGACATGCCTAGTTGCATCACACCCATGCACACATGCACACACATACACACACACACACGCGCACACCCATGCACACACGCACACACACATGCGCGCACACACACATACACACACACACACATGCTCTTAGCTGGTCTGACAGTCCAGGTGTTGAGTGTCAGACCAACAGCACATGTTCTATGTTCAGTATTCAGACCGTAGCTTTTTCATCATCTTAACACTGTTTCACCAAGAACAGCACAACTGTGGTGGACACCAAACTGCCCAAAGCCTCTAGGAGTCTGGGTGTCTCTCACTTAAAGAGATTAAATTAAAATTAAAATTCTGTCATTAATTACTCTCATGCCACAAGACTGACCACAATAGTTTAGCCCTAATATAAGAAGCAGCAATAATTTATTTGTGTGCAAAAATTCCCCCACAGTCTGTCTTTTCTGTGTTACTGTGTGTTCACACCAGACGCGAATGAAGCATCAAATAAGACACATACTGTACATTAAACAATCTTCAAAAAAACAAGAAAGTGCCCCCAGTGGCCAATTTTTTACAAAATTCACAGAGACCATTAGGGGCATCAAGTAGGTTTTACAGAAAATTCAAAATGGTGAAAAAATGTTCATGACAGTGATGATATGATCAGTTTAAGGGTGGAATATAAAGGCATTTCTGAGTATAATGGTTGCTAGTTCATGGCTATGAAGTTGAAATGTCACGATTTGTTGCTAAAAACAGAGAGATATGTTTTGTTAAATATTTGCTTTTGTTTCATCTTGATCCAAGGATTCAATGATATAAGGCACTTGATTCTATGACAAACAGTGAAGGACAAGTTTTTGGTCACAGAAGCCCCACAACAGAGGAAATAAATCAAAAGCTATAAGGAGTCTTGTAAAGGGGCACCGATTTTAAACTATGTACCCTCAGGTAATGAAGGTAATTAACCAAACCAAGATTTGTAAAAATACACTATCGTGTTTGTCAGATACTGCATTTTATGACAATTCAAAATTGCTAATGCCCAAAACATCTGACCAAGGAACATTGGATATCGCTTGACTCTGTATGCCTCAAGAAATACAAAGACACAACTCTCATGATCTAAGGCAAGTTATAAAATATCATCTGTAAAAGCAGAGATCTCTCATGATAGGGGATCTCCTCAATACCTCCGCCTCAATAGCAAGAAAGTGTCTATCTACTGGGACAACACTGTGACTAACAATGCTGCTCCTCTACGGCTACAGGCAAAATGTCAATAAAACAAGGAGGACAGGAGACAAACTTCTGTAACATCTATCAACTGTACCTAACAGCCATGAGAACAAACTGGCCAGTGTCACACTCCCTCCTTGAACTTTATGGTTTTGCCCATGTTTTCGTTAATCTTCCTCACCTGTGTTTTAGTCATTGTGTTCAACTGTTCTGTTGATTTATGTCCCCATTTAAGTTGTTCATGTTTCTGTCTTCTTCGTCTGTTATCGTCGTTGTATCATCTAAATGTAATGGTGCGCCTATGTTTTGGTTTCAATGGTTTTAATAAACCGATTCTGGCTCTGTAATCTCCGTTTATCTGCGTTCTCTGTGTTTCAGTCACGCAGTACACGCCACAGCCAGAAGTTTGGCTCTCGAAGGAGCTTCGAGGGAGGTTTGACGTATTGAAGTATTGACGTGAGGCTGGCCCCCAGTATGCTGCTGTTGTGCTGCGTGTGCTGTCCAATTCTCCAAGTCCAAGTTTCTGTGCAAATGGCATCACTGAACAGACCCTGAGGTCTGCAACTTTAACTTAATTACAGTTCCTTATGTATTCCTGCAACAAACACAAATACAGAGAGCTGTGACACTGTTGAACATGATATAAAGTGGAAAAGAAAATTTGCTGCCATACGACTTTACTTTTTTTGTCAGTTTCACCAGTTTTTAAAATTGTTCTTGATTTCAGTACAATTTCAGTCAGCTTAAAAAAGCCTTGATTATTAATAAACACAAGAGACATGTTTGGAAGAGTACAGCAAGTTAGTGTTAGTAATGTAGTTGTCACTGCAGATAATAAACCAAATGAGTGCAGATTTTATCAAGCTGGTGTGAGTCTATGAGAATTGTGTTCTTTATGAACAAATTATTCCTGCACTTGAGCACGTACATGTTTGTTTGCAAACCATTTATAAATTGTATTTATTTGTTGTATTTTAAATCTATTTTTCAAACTGAATTCTATGCATTTGTGCACTGATGGCTGGTTTAAGGTTACATGACATGTTGTCACTCCTCTTTTCATCAGCTGCACTGGCTCCCACTGGCTGTTACAATCAAGTATTAGGCCGTGGTGTAGTCTAGTTTTCTAGTGAGTATACTGTGATTTTTTCCCTCCCAGCCCCATATTCACCCATCCCAGAGCAACACCCCAAACGCCACCAAACTGCATACAGGCTGCATCTGAATGTAACTGAGACCATTCTGAAACACTGCTTATGTGTATCAGCATGTTGATTTATTTTTATTTTCACACACACACACACACACACACACACACACACACACACACACACACACACACACACACACGCACACTGTAACGCCAGGCCAGCAGAGGGAGCCTGTGTCTGTCTGTGTGCTCCCTCTGCTTCTTCGGTGGTAACTTCCTGTTTGCTGGCTATATAACAGCATGCCAGCAAACAGGAAGTTGTGATGTATTGTTTTGCCATTTGCTTGTGTATTGCCGTCCTCGTGGTTCCCTGTGTTTTCTTGTGGTTTCGGTGTTTCTGTGTTCCTTGTGGTTTTTTTGGCTTCTTGTGGTTTTTGATCTCCTGGACTGTTCTTTGGATTTAATGTTTTGCTACCTGCCCTGACCCTTGCTTTGTTTTGGATGTTGATTTTGGATTTGCCTGTGTTGTTCCCTGTCTGCCTGTTTTGACTATGCCTCATTTCAATAAAAGGATTACTGGGAATAAAGAGAAAAGGAAGGCTGGATCCGCCTCCAGTCTCTCTGCATACACAGTTCGTGACACACACACAGGCTCAGGCTTCTAGCATGAATTCAATTATATGTGTGGACTCACTAATGCTCACACCTCCCTGTTCTGGGTATAATATATATCAAAATAATTCTATCAAAGGAAATATTAAGTAAATACACAAATTCTCCAGTGTTTTACTACCACAAGTTTTAATTAATGTAAAACACATGTTCTAACCTTGTTATATTTACTTGTTATATATTATGTACATAACTGTACATGTACAGTTTTTTTCTTGTTACCAGGGATTTCTTTCCTTGATTCCTTGTTTCCTGATTTCTTTAAAGACAACAACTGGCATATAATTAATTTACGCCACAAATAGAAATCTCTGGGAAGCACCGTGTTACGTTACGTTAATGACTTTGTATTTACTTAGAGGCTACTTTTACTACCAGGCAGGGTTTCGATGACATCAGCCTCATCTGTCTCATTTTCTGCAGTACTTCAAGGACAGGCTGGTGAAAACACTGAAAGAGTGTAATTTGAATCTGTTTTCATTTCAAAATTCATATCTCATTTACTGGTTTGCGTAAGTTGATTTCAAACTCGTGCCGAGAATGACCACCAAGTTTGATAGGTGACATCAGATCAGGTCACAACCGACTACGGAAGCCTTAATAGTTCATGTCATTAGTGTTCAAACAGAAGCAGCCGATTGGTCTGCACATCGCCGCTTCAAGTCAAACAATACGCCTCGCAAGACAGACGTGGTTAATTTATGAATGTGGATGTGAAGTGTGAAAATAATGTCACAATACCATGTTGTTACTTATCCTCATGCTTTTTTAAGTGGGTATACACAACTCCTTTACCTTTTCTAGTGGGTAAACGGCGTACACCTGCGTATCACGTAGACTACACCACTGGTTCTAGGCACTAATGGTGACCTACAGAACCACCACTGGGTCTGCACCAGGTTACTTAAATCCATTGGTAAAGACATATGTGCCCTCCAAAAGCTTGTGTTCAGCACGTGAGCAACACCTGGTGGTGCCACACCACAGAGACAAAAAAACAGTGTCACGAACCTTCTTACTGGTGTAATGACCTCCAGTCTCTCTCAGAACAACTGATCCATCTAAAAAACACCTGCCCAATTAATAGCACTTATCCTACTTCTAACACTTTTCTAACACACTTATCCTACTTCTTTCTTTCATTCTTTCTTTTCATTTATGTTAAAAAGAGGGAGGAGGGGAACAATTGCACTTGTTTATTTGCTCTATGCTAGTCTAGGGAAACTGGCATAATGCTTTCAGACTGTTGCCCTTTTCCGTTGATCTACTGTTTCTATTGTTCCTTCATCTGTAAGTGGCTTTGGATAAAAGCGTCTGATAAATGCCTAGATGTAAATGTAAATGTAAAACTTAAAAGACTGCCATGTGAATCCTTGACTCTAGTAGACAAAATATAGAACCGCAAGCTAAACATAGTAGGTAAAATGGTTGATCTTTTCAAATTAACAATTAGTCCTGCGTTTATCAGACACTGCATGCAAATTTTGAAATCAGTTGAGCTTACTTTAGAAAGTTTTCATCAAGTTGCCAATCGTGACTTTTTTTTCATATGATCACTACCAGTGTTGGAAAGTAATTAGTTACAGTTACTAGTTACTTCTCTGAATTAGTTACTTTCTCTTAAGTAACCGAATTATTTCTCTGAAGTAACCAAATTAGTTACTGAGTTACAAATGATAAAAGTAACTAGTAACTATTGCATTATTTTCAATGCTTAAACGTGTCAAGGAATTTGAACTTAAAATGCATGTGCATGTTGAATTATCTATGATTAATCTAAATATTATAACAGAATGGACACTTAAAACAATAAATTACTAATAGAAACTAATTTTAATTTTGCTGGACCACAGCCACCACCTCAGGGGATGCTGCCCTCAGAGGATCTACAGCGTGAACTGCCTCCCCTGAGGCCTCCATAGTGGTGTACGCGGCCCAGATGACCCCCAACGCCACGGCCATGATTATGCTGGCTACTGCTCCAGCAGGAACAGCAGCAGTGTCGTGACTTGGCACGGGGAGAGCAGCTGCACTGGACTCTGGGAGGACTGTAGCAAAATGAAACTCAGAATGGGCGGCCATGAGGGGTGCTGACTCAAGATGGGCGGCCATGACGGGTGCTGACTCGGGCGTAGGAGCCATCTTGTCAAATGCGACCTCAATAGCGGCGACCATCTTGTCATGCACAACCTCTGAGGCTTTGTGAGTGTTTGCATGGTCCTGCTCCTTAGCATCACCCACAGTGAGCGCTGAACCACTCAGCAGCAGCGCAAAGTCCAAAGAATCTATTATAGAATACTTAATTATAGAATGCCTCAATTTCAACAGGAGATCAACTGGATCCTGGGGAGGCAATGTATTCTGTCACGGTGTCGGTGCGCAGGGAGACATGAGGCGGATCCATGTGCTGGGTTTTGCAGGTTCTATTAATGCGTTGAAGCATGGTCAAACAGGCAGGGTCAGTAACAGGCAGACATGTATGTAAGAGATAATCCAAAACTCAGTAATCCAGTAAACAATGCAGGTCGAGGCAGGCAGCAAACATCAAAATCCAGAAAACAATCGAACAATCCAACCAAGTAATCCAAAACACGAGGAGCAAAAATACACAAGAAGACACAAGAGAACACAGTGACACAAGAAGCAAGGGCAATACAATACATTGCGACTTCTTGTTTGCTGGCAAGCTGTTATATAGCCGGCAAACAGTAAGTCACCAAAGAAGCAGAGGGAGCACACAGAGCTAGGGACTAGCGCTCCCTCTGCTGGCCTGTCGTTACAACATGTTTCTGTTTTATTTTGAAACTGCATAACAACATCAGTACAATGAACCAAATACAAACATACAGTATTTAAATGTTGTATTTTGAAATTGCAATAAAACATTAGCAGTGCACAACAGGCTTGTTCTACAAAAAGATTTAAACTACTTTACAGTTTAACTCATTAAATTCAGACTTAAATTTTCCATATGGAAAATAACATGTTTCTTGGTATTTTTGTAATAATTAGTTTAGTGACCTTATTTAAACCACAACAGCAATAACTGGCAAACATAGCTGCATGGCTAATGAGAGAAATGACATTTCTTAGATTTGGTAGGAGCAGTGAAACTGTGTGTGTATGTTGTATGTTGTGTACCCTGCTGCATATGCATGGGCTGTGAGACATGCACCATTTCTCATTTTAATGGCATTCATGGGAGAATGACGCCTTGCACGTCACGTGTAAGTACAGACAAACATGGTGAAGACAGAAATGGCGAGCATTGAAGAGCCTGATCTCTGCCCTGTAGCTCATTACTGAGTTACTGATTCGAGTGATGAAAGATGTCATTCAGAAAGCAAACGGCCAGGATCTCATTGTCTAGTTCACAAAATCATCGCAACGTATTTCCTTTACTAAGCCATCTAATGTCATTGTAGAGAAGTAAATCATTATATTGAGCCGACATATCTGACAATAACTGGTGGAAAAGGTGGTGTTGTAAACTGGAAGTACAACAAATAAAGTTAGAATAAAGTCTCAAAGGAGAGGCTTTTGAGCCAGTCTCTTGTGCAGACTAAACGGAACAAACGTGTGTCACACTCTGTAGCGTCCGTTGTCTGACTAAACTAAATGTATTTTACATATGTTGAATAGCCCGGAATTATAGTAACATATTTTTTACACCGTTAATCCCATCACTGGTCACTACATATAAGTTTGTTGACAAATTTCTCATTCCTGTCCCTATTTGCAGTCATATAATCAAAAGGTACCCCAGCCTCCTTCTAACATACCTTTGTGAACTGTTTAGATAGTATTGACATTTAGACTTCTGAGAATCTTTCTGCACTGGTTATATAAGGTGAAAAGCAAAGGGCTAGTTCAGCAGTGAAATATATCACTGTGTGCTGAAACTTCAGATGAAGTGTGAACAATAARACACTGTTCAATGAACTCTGTTCTTATACCATCATTACATCATCTGCTTCTGCTGTTCTCTGGCTTTCATCAACTTCTTCACTGATAGAAGACTGTTTAACACTCATTTTGGGTATTTTAGATACCAGACAAGACGTGCTGTTAACAGGGTTTTGGTATCGACAGCTCTGATCATAAGTTGTTCTGTTAGCAGAACTGATATATCTGGCGGGATCTGGCGTCCGGGGCTGAATTCTAATTATTGTCTTGGCGTGGGACTTGGCGTGTGTTGGGACTTAGCTGCTACTGTTGACTAGAGTCCAAACCACTCCATTGAACCTGTGCTTTAATTGAATTCTGCACTGAATGCAGAACCCATTGAGAAATGTTGGGAAGCACATCCCACATATTTTAGGACACTTTTAAGATATACCTACAGAAAAGTACAACAGGGAAGCAAAGAAGCAGTACTCCGGAAAATCCTAAATGAACTGACTCAATGTGTATGAAAGAGTTTACTATAGTAATAAACTATAGTTTACTATAGAGGCAAAAACAACAGGTGTACAATGCAACATTCAAGTATAGCCTATAGCTATGTTATCTGTGTTCTTAATAGCTGAATGGTGGGCTACATGGTCCCCCATGTACTGCTGGGCACTATAGTAACTCTGATCATACACACAGATTGAGTTAATGATGAGTTCATGGTAAATCACTTCCTTTTTTCTAAGAAATTTCAAAGTGTGGATCAAACAACACACTAGTTTAGTAACATAGTACATAATGTAGCTTTTCTGTTTTCTGTTTAACTTACTGCCTTTGACATCCAGGTTTGTAATATTTAAAGGAAGTCATTTGACTTCTTTACATCTCTGCATCTTACACATGTTGTGCACTGTTTACATAACAATGAACTATTAGATGCAGTGTTTTTTATTTTAAAGACAAATTAAGATATGCAAAATGTAGGCACTTATTACTATTTGGTACAGTAACAAATAACCTAACATAAATATAACATAAGATGTTTTTATGCGTCTCCGTGTAAGTTGGAACAGCATTTCTTGCTCAATATGATACCTGTCATGTTAACTGACCAGCTGCCGTGTCCCATAGTAGTAAACGACTGCGGGCGGCCGCCACAGGGAGGCGCTGCAGCTCTGCGTCCGGACTCTGGCTCTGGAGCTGCGGGGTGTTTGGGGTAATAGTTTGTGGTGACGTTAGCGGGCTGATCTGAGGTCTGTGCGCGTGTGCTGAAAGTCAGTCAGTCGCGCGGCAGCTGCATGTTTAGCGCACTTTACCACGTTTACCGAGAGCGTTTCACCCGCCGTTACCAACCGGACTAACCGTCGCCATGAATCTGTTCCCGTTTCTGCTGTTTCTCATCGCCAGGATCAGCGCCGAAAGTCTGGAGGGGCCAACAGGTAAGACCCGCTGCTTACAGACCCCGCGTACCGGTGATGTCCACCGCTGCGTTCAGCACCTCATGCCACTTCATTACATTTACCTGGACTGAAACACACCGCATGTCAGTGTTTTATTATAACTGACCTGGAGACAGCTGAACACTCTCACCGCATGTCAGTGTTTTATTATAACTGACCTGGAGACAGCTGAACACTCTCACCGCATGTCAGTGTTTTATTATAACTGACCTGGAGACAGCTGAACACTCTCACCGCATGTCAGTGTTTTATTATAACTGACCTGGAGACAGCTGAATAGTAACAGTCCAGTTCAATTCCTGATTGATTCAGCTGAACATGATACAAACACTTGTGTTTGTACACACACACACACACACACACACACACACACACACACACACACACACACACACACACACACACACACACAGTAACAATTTGTTTGATTACACAATAAGTATACCAAAATTGTTTCAGTAATGGATTCAGAATATCAAGTCAGCTCTGTCTTGCACATACTTGTTTTATATTAAATGCTGCCTAACTCTGTATAATGTAACAAAACATACAATTTGTTTACTTTTTATGGCTTTAAAATGTTATTCTGTCCATTTACTTGCTCTTGTATTTTGATAGAGTGCAGAATTGTTTACTGGTGGACTTCAGGGAGTTTGTTGCAGGTTTTGTGATGTTAAATTGGATTTGGTCTTTGAAAGATCATTCATGCGTCAGATTACAGCACACAGCAGCACAGCACACAGCAGCACAGCACACAGCAGCACAGCACACAGCAGCACAGCACACAGCAGCACAGCAGGGTGTGTGGGAGCTTGTGAGACCTGAACTGACCCTCACAGTGTGTGTGGTTGCAGCCGAGGCGAGAGGTTACAGAGGGTCCAACAAAAATGAGTGGGCAACACATTTCAAAAATGTGCTCAAGGACACAGAAGGATTGCACATTAGGTAGTGTCAGGTTTTAAAGGAATACTTCACCCCAAAGTGAAAATTCTGTGATTATTGCCATTTGTGTTGTTTCAAACCTGAAATACTTGTTTCAAAACTGAAAGCTGTTTTTAAACCTTAAGGAAACACATCTTTAAAACAGCTATTATATTATGTTGTTTATAATTTTAATTTTAACCTTAAAATCCACCCAGTGGTACACAAACTTTATGTAAATGCTTCTAAAGGAACTGCTTGCTATAGATTCCTTTGTTCATGTCAAGTCCTGTGAATTTAAATGTGTTCTAGTCAAGGCTACTTCCAAGTCATTATTTTATTTTTATTGAAAACATCCTTTTTCAGACTTTTTCAAGCATCTGTGGACACACTCGCCCTTTCATTGTTATTGTTTAAATTGTTGTCTTATTCCTTGTCTTGAGGCTATCCTTGTCACAAAATCCTGATCACCTCATACAAATTTGGTGACAGCACCACCTATTGGTCAAAAGTTGTACATTGTTTTATTATTTTAATTGGTTTTAGTTGTTTTATTTAACTTCTTTTCATAATTGCATTATCAGAGATGTTCGCAAATATTTCTTTTGATGCCATTGCAAAACTTGACATCTGCTTGTTGTTATTTTGTGTATTATGTTAATTTTAGGCAACACTTTAAATTGACAGGCTTTAGAAAGTTTATAAAAATGAACTATGTTTTAATTGTTTCAATAAGCAGAAGTGTGTTATGTATTTTTTAAACAATTCTGGCGTTAAGGCGCTTTATATACTGTACAGCTCAGTCTAATTCTGCCTCTGGTTGAGGATTTTCCTAGTCAATGAATTTTTTATCTAAACTTTTCTCTGTAAGCAGTTGTTTTACATCCTCAACTATAGCGTCTGCTCTCTTTTCCACAGTTTCAGAGAATCTGAATTATGTCTGAATTTCATGATTTTCTATCAAAAGCTACTCTCAATGCTGTATTTTATAACATTCATGAGAACGCTGTTTGTTTGGGGAAAAACATTATTTACATGCCGTTGTGTCCTTTACGTTGAGGGATTCAGGGACACTTATACATGCTGTGAACATGAAAGTGACGCTGGCTGTTCTGCCCTGGGAGCTCGTTGTCCCTAAAGAGACCATGCAGAGGAACATCTGTGCTGCTGGGGAGGGTCTGCTGCCGCCCCTCACGCTACGCATGTTTGTCACTTTGTCCTGCATCATCTGTTGTTCTGTGGCAGCTGTGGTTGCCATAAAGAGGTTTCAGGCAAACAGTCATAAGGAGGCCTTTTACAGGTTTTGTTTAAAGGAAGGGACTGCCAGCGGCCCTGCCCCGACATGGGCTGTGCTCTTAGTGGTGTTCCCCTCCCAGAGATTGAGGTTATTATAGTCTGTGGTTTTTGTTTCCCAAAAACGATTGGGGGTTGTGTCCAACTTAAACTGAACTGTTAGCTTAGAGCAGGGGTAGTCAACTCAGATTTATAGTTAGAGACATTTTGTTTGAAACAAAAGTCCAGAAGAACACAATGACTAACTTATTACTCTGATATATATTTAAGTCGCCTAGTAGTTGTTGTATCTATACAACATGTTGTAAGTTGTAAGTATGAACAGAAACAAGTCTGTCTATTCCCAATTACATGCTATATTTTTTGAAAAGCTCTATTTGTGCCTTATTTTTCTCTCCTTTTCTGTCTTCTAACTTTGCCTGTTTCTCTCTTTCTTCGTCTCACTCCCCTGTTTCTTTCTTTCCCCATCTGACTCGCCTGTTTCTATCTTTCTCCGTCTCACTCGTCTGTATATCTCTTTCTCCGTCTCACTCGCCTGTTTCTCTCTTGTCTCTGGCGCAGCACACCACAGCTGTAAAACAGTTAAAATCACAACTGTCAGTTTTGGCTGTAGGTCCCAGTCCATATGAGAGAGATTCTGGGTCCGGATCCGGATTGCGGTTTGCCTGTTAGTGATCTATGGCTTTGAGAATACAAGTACAAAATGATGTTTCTAGGTGTGTATTATCTTACTAACAACAAACACTTTCCATACAGGTTGGGTTGCATTCTTAAATGTCTGTCCAGCCCAGGAGATCTGGAGAAGCCATCATCTCCATAGGCACATCAGTTGCCTCACATTGATGTCTGTATTTCTGGCCCTGAAGTACTTCTTCCAATGGCTAAGAGGCTATCATGTCAGTAGTCAACTACATAAATAACAGGTTTAACAAGACTGAGGTAGAACTGTTTGTGTCTCAAGAAACGACATATTGTCCATCTATTCATTGGCTCTTCCAGCTCCCCTGGGTCTGGATGCCAGACTGTGTCTTTAAGCATTTCTCTGTCTTAAGCATTTCTGAGTTTTGGCCAGAGTCCTTCAACATGTGTTTTGCCTCTTGTTGATAACAGCCGTTGTCTGAGCAGAGTTTGGTTTTCAGATTAAATATGCTCCTTCGCAGCTAAAGTCAAATTGGAGTTTGTTGTCTGAGCAGAGTTTGGTTTTCAGATTAAATATGCTCCTTCGCAGCTAAAGTCAAATTGGAGTTTGTCATTTCAGCCATATAAAAGTACACAATAAAATGAAACTGTGTTTCTCTGTATGCACTGAGCAGTTTAGGTCCAACTTGGCAAATTTGTTTGTTGTGGGGGCAGATGATATTGATGTGACTATCACCATGGCAACAGTAAGTGTGACTTTAACTTTACAATAGTTCACTTACAGTTTCTTTAGACTTGGTCAGAATAATGTAGAGATATGGCTGGTGTAATGTTGTAAAAGTATTTGTGAAATTTTAACCACCCACATCAGCATGGGGAAGCACCGCTCGCATTTTCTTCAGCAAATGTAAAAATCACATTTTGCTGCTGTTGTGACAGATGTGCTGAGCTGAACTTTAAAAACACACACACACACACACACATACACACACACGACACAGACACACACACACACATACACACACACGACACAGACACACACACACACACACACACACACACACATACACACACATGACACAGACACACACACATACACACACACGACACAGACACACACACATACACACACACGACACAGACACACACACACACACATACAACACAGACACACATACACACACACTTTTATGTAGGCTGGTTGAACTCCAGCTGCTACTGTGGCAGCATGGAAGGTTTTTGAGCGCTGACACTTCTGAAGTGCAGAAGATATTGTCACAGTTTCTGCCCCTAACACTCATTCTTTAGCAAAACAAACATGATGCTCACCTTCTGTTGTTCTTACAGAGATGCTGCCAGTTTTTACACATTTGGGAAGTATTTCTTTACCACAAAAATGTTCAAGCGACTTTTTGGATAAACCTAAATAATGTGGTTTAAAATATAGTTTGGGTTTCAGAATTCCTGTACCATGTGTGTCATTTCAGTGTTCCTGTAGCTCAACTGATAGAGCATTGCTTCAGCAGCACAAAGGTTGTGGGTTTGATCCCAGGGAAGGCAAGTGCTGATAAAAATGTAGACCTTAGAATTCACTGTAAGTCACTTTGGATAAATGCGTCTGCCAAATGAATACATGTAATAAAATGTTAAGAAGAAATTATTTGAGAACATTTTATACTGTATATTTTAAATAAGAAACACATTTATTTAAATGTAGTAAAAGAACATCAAAATAATTTATTGTGAATGTTCACTCTGAACCTGTTTAAAGATTGTTACTTCTCTATGACCTTTCATCAGCACACATAAAAGCCATATAGAGAAAATAAACGCACACATACATCACACATACGTCATCAGTGCGTCATTGTGATAAGAGACGCTATGGTGAACAAGGGCAAAAACAATGTTCATCAGTTAATATATATAATTTACAGGTACATAACAATTTAGACATTAGTCCACGTTACAATTGCATAAACACAATTGTAAGTCATTCTGATATTCTGGTTATTAAATATGGATCAGAACTTCTTTTATCCTTTGCCAGGTGATCTCATTAATCCAGTTACTGTTAATGGTAACCACTGCTAATGAAATTTGCTCATGAAGTGGTTCAGTTTTAAAATCACTCTACAAAAATGTAGGATTAGTGATCCCACTTTAGCAAATTAACTTGATCAACTAATTAACCCAAAACTGTTTATTCAGAACAGCACAGCCCTTCCGTGACTTTTTAGCAATTTCTTTTGGCTACTGTAGAGGAATAATTGATCTCTTGTGAAATACCAATCTGTACTTCAGTCACAAACCTCCTGTGAGTAATGTTGGCAGTCCAAATCGTGTCTTTTATTAGAGAGAAGGTTCCATTAATTGCCTTTTGTGTTTTGTGAGTGTTGGAGTTGCAAAGGACAGTTGTGGTCTACTGGTAAAGGAGTTGTGCATGTGATCAGTAGGTTGCTGGTTCGGTTCCAGCACCTGCAGGTAGCAACTGAAGTGCCCTTGAGCAAGGCACCTAACCCTGATTGCTCCCCTGGTGCTGCAGTGACAGCTGCCCACTGCTCTGTGTGTGTGTGTTCATGACTTGTAGTGTGTGTGTGTGTGTGTGAAGGATGGGTTAAATGCAGAGGTCACATTTCTGTTATGGGTAACTGTAACTGACAAAAGCATAACACTTTCTTTGGATGTTCTGACTGGCTGGACTCTGTCGGCCTCACACCATTATTGCACTGGAGCCATTAGGAGCATGTGTTGGTTAATGCAGTTCACAAAGAGCAGGTAGCAGCGCTGAGGATGTGCCTTTAGAAAATATTTGAAAAAGACAGATCATCTTTTCTTACAATCCTCCCACTTTGGATGTTTGCTGGCTCTGATTTTACATTGCAAAGAGGTCATCCAGCAAGAAACAAAAGTTCTGAGCAGTAACATCAGCTTCCCAGAGGGTCTGCTGTCCTGTGGATGTACTGGAAGCAATGGGTCAAACCCATAATGGATCTGTGGTCTGTAGATCTGTCTTTAGGCATCCCAATTGAATTAACCAATCTTTGTTCCCCCCCACATTGGTTTATTGTTTTCCATCCTCAGACAATATCACACAATGTGGTGAAAGTGGGTTATGTTTTAGAACTGAAATCTGCATTCCCCCCCCACCCGCTCTCTTTTGTTTTCTGTCATTCCCTTATTCATGCAGAGCAGGAAAAGAGACAAAGACGAGTTCTTAATTAAGTCTGCCAATCATTTGAAAGAGAGTTTTGGCTGCAGAGACAGACCACATGGCATCACCAAATAAATCTCTATTGTTAGTGCTACAACCCAGGACAATAAAAGTCCTGCTCTGTCACAGATGAATTGGGGGCACAGATTAGAGTTAGCATCAAGAATATAGATTGTGCTGTTGTTCTGTTCTGCTGTCTCACTTCTGTTCAACAGGCAGATGGAGAAAGAAGAATCAAGCTTAACCCACTTTGACACCAATCTGCACACTTATTTATCTCTAAACCGAAAGACCCTGCCTGTGTAATAATCTGCCCAAAGGGTATTAGAGCTACACTAGAGAAGTGAGTGGAGATTCTATCAGACTCTATTGTGTCTGTGTATAGAGTCAAACAAGGCTTAGTGACATTTTTAAAGTGGAAAGAGAAGTCAGCTTCACCAGTGGGTCTTGTTGAATAAGAGGGAGGTCCCCAGGATTTTTCTTTACTTTCATCTCCCTGCAAGATGCCATTTGTGGGAGAGCATGACTCTGATGGCACACTGTACTGATGGCACAAATGCACACTGTACTGTTTTCTAATAATTCGCTACATAACCAAATATACGCTACACAAATGCACACTGCACTGTTCTCTAATAATACGCTACATAACCAAATACACGCTACACAATACACACTGTACTGTTCTCTAATAATACACTACATAACCAAATATACGCTACACAATACACACTGTACTGTTCTCTAAAAATACGCTACATAACCAAATACA
>JBAJNP010009351.1:0-18330 GCA_036877545.1 Yasuhikotakia modesta
TGTGTGTGTGTGTGTGTGTGTGTGTGTGTATTTATAGAGACCTGCTCCTAGCACAGAATGTGTCTCAGGAGTAGATTTTCACGTCTTTAGCACTTCCTGGTACATTAATTCTGTCTTTGTTAATGGTTGTATTTAAACCTTTTCACAGGGTGGGAAATATACTATTATATACCTGTTTACAGTTAGAACTGAACATATGTTGCTGTGGGGGTTTAGATGGGCCCCTGTTGACACGTGAAAAACACATTGGCTTATATTTGTGAAGTTTATGAAGTTTATAGTGTCAAAGTTCTGATGATAATAATAAAGACAGTTAACTAAACGCTAAACTTTATTCACTGCATAGCAATATTTTTTTTGCCTCCAGTTTTCCTCAGAACACGAGTAAAATCTAGTTTCACATTGCTGTAAAGGGAGAAATGTGTATTTGCTGTCAGAATCAGACATCGGTACTATAACGGTACTGTGGCGGTACTGTATGGACCCTTGAGCAGCTGTGGCAATAATAGCATCATGAAGTCTTTTATAGTCATTCCCGTGAGTGTCTGTACTTAAAGAACAAAAGATCGGATCGGTCATTAGCTCCCTACAGGAATGCTGTCTGTAGTATCACCAGATCCATGTCAGATGCAGTCGGGCACGTATGAGCGATACATGCTGGTATAGTCTTACAGACCACACAGAGAGCCAGCGCCTCTACGATGCCTCACGCGCGTGTCTAACGCACTCAGGAAACCGGGCCGGGCGAGATCAACAGAGTCGTGCTCTTGTGTGCGTGTTTGGAGGCTTTTAAGATAACCAATAACACTAAACTGTTTGGACATCCATGATTCATTGGCGGAAAACAAAATGTTGGCAAATCGTTTCTGTTAGATGATAAGGGACACAGAATGAAAGCGGGGAAGCCCAGTTGTCGTCAAGGCTTGCAGTGAAGGGCGATGAGAACAGCCAATCCAAACACGGCCCCATTCGGGTAAACACACCGAGCTTTTGGCTGTCCTCACCAGAAGAGATCAGGCCAAAGTAACCCAGTTATCTGAACTCCTCACCACTGCTTCAGACGGCAGAGAGTTCAGCTCTTTCCTTCCGATCCACCGGCGCTCCTCAACGCTGGCGTCTCCCTCGGCTGTATGTAAAGACCTGTAGGGCCGCGACACACGTGAGGACGTGTGAGAAGTTGTGTTCGCGCTGAAGTCATTCACCAGATGCTTTTATTTAAGGAGACGTTTCACATGGCTGATCTGTTGAATCTGGGGTTAAGTGTGTTACTCACGGGCACAATGGTTCATCTCCTGATGCGGGATTCGAACCTTTAACCTTTATCTAGTGCTCCACTTTACCAGATAGAGACATACAAGCATCATTTTTTAACTAGCTGCAACAAGACAAAGCAAAAAGGCAGATGGTTTTGTAAGCGAATGCAAACATTATATAAAACATGTTCAATTGATACAAATGTGTTATTTATTTATAAGAATAATACATTAGAATAAATCATTCTGAGAATTACATTGAATTGTGTTGTTAAGATATAAGATGTTTTACAGTTGCTAAGCAACAGCAGCAGTTTTATCAAAGTCAGGTAAAACCAGTTCATCCAATCAGAATTATGATCCATCCATTTTATATCAAATCAATGCAATCATCATTTTCTTTTCAGTTTCTTTGTATAATGTTAAATATACAACCAAACTTGTTTAAAGCTGCAATTTGTAACTTTTTTGGGGTTAAAAAAATGAGTACATGACAGATCCGTGTTTTTTACTGATTCACATCAGTAAGTTTATTAAAATGATTAATAATTTGTTTGGCCTCATAACCTGTGAGTTTATGTTTTAAACAGAGATGGCGACAGAGAGGCAGCATTTGCATCTTTAAACATCAAATACGTTCTGATTTGCTGTGTGAATGCATTTTTAATTTCTTCTGTTTTCAGTACGTAACCCTGTCGCGTCTCTCCTGGTTTGAACCGTGTTCATCAGAACTCAGAACAATAATGCACTAGCATTTCCCGCCTGATTTGGTTTTAATGAACTTGTTGATATAGATGGTGAGATGAAAACTCTGTTGTTGTATCACAATTGTTTTCCTTCCCCACTCAAAGGGCAGAAACTCTCTGGCTCATTCTAACCTTCAAACGTGACCCTTGCTGTAATTTCTCTTGGAAGACCTGAAGGAAATAATAACAGATTTGTGGTCGCAGTGTAACGCTGTGGATTTGTCCTGGGATGCGGCGCCGTTTTACTGACTGCTCCCAGAAACACCAGACCTGGTTTTGGTAGCTCAGTATCACAGCGGTGGCTTGTTTTCTTGACAATGTCGGTCTGGTATTGGACAGAATCGAGTCTCCTTCACGGTTTATATTCCGTCTTCTCAGATGCCCTGAAGTTTTAATGGTGGCTAGCTATAGATGTTTAGGTAAACGGCTTTTGGCTGAACTTATTTTGGTGTAGTATGCTAATGCTAAACAGCCTGTGGTTGCTATTATGGTACTCTGGGAAAGGTCACAGAGCAATGAAAATGTCTGGCTGCAGGGTACAGTGTGTGTGTGTGTGTGTGTGTGTGTGTGTGTGTGTGTGTGTGTCTGTGTGTGTGTGTGTGTGTGTGTGTGTGTGTCAGACCATTTAGTGATGAGAGATGGAAGTATTGAATAACAGAACCCAGGAGTCTGCTTGGTAATTAATATGGTTTTTAAAGCGACACATCCAGAACATCAGGTTGCCAAAAGTCATCTTCAGAGGAGGCGTGTACCCGCAGAGAGGGTCAACACTGCCAAATACCAGCATATATTACCTCAAGCAAAAACCCTGTGTAATATAAGATCATGCGGTTGTGACAAAGCAACAAAACAAATGCCAGAAACGCAAGAGAAACGGTCGGTGTTTCATTTATCTCCACATTTATCTCTTAATGTTTTATTCAAGAGATGCTTAAATGCTTAGTGAGGCCAAAAAAATCACAGTTCAGCAAATTCGTTTTAAATGCAGTTTGCGTGCAACATTTGAGGGATTTTATATTTCAATGTGTGCAAGTTAAACATTTTGCTTAATTATTACGTATATGAAGGTGAAAAAGGAACAAATAGACTGATTTCATGCAACATAACATGAAATAATGTTCAGAATCAGAGGGAATCTCATCGCAGGATCTGCATAACTGCAGGTACAGTGTTAATAATTTATGGGTCTCGCCACTGCAGTGTAAAGACTCTTCTCATAATGTATAATGATGGTTATACATTGACACATGTTATTGTTATCAGTGCTTATGTGACTCAGATGTGTTTGTATTCACTCTTATTACTAGGCAGTCTGTTCTTAGCACCGGTAACTTAAACTTGGTTATATATTCTCACTGGTTTGACAGAGCTATTCCCATCGCAGCGACGCAAGCGCTCGTCTGGATGAGAGCGAGACTGCTAGACAGGTCTGTCTGGGTCGTGATGTTTAGGATTGAAACAATCTGATGTTTCTCTGATGACTTGATTTGTTGGTTGCTGTGTAAAGAGTTTTACTGACTGCTTGGTCTTTGTTCCAGATTGTTTTGATCTTTCTGGTTCTGGTCAGCAGCTGGTTAGTTGCTCTGGTTTAGCTTGTTTAGAAGATACTTTAGATAGTTGAAGTAGACTTGATGACTTTAAATGGTCAGAAATGTCTCTAACTGAAGAGCTGGAGGGTGATGTTGACCACAGGCTGTTGTTTCACGATGTCGTCTGAGGTTCTGCTGTCTCATTCTCAGAAGGTTAGGAGAGATTCTGAATGTTCATGGTTGGTTTAACCACCTGAAGGAACCGTCCTGTGGGACAGAAACCAAGTTCTTCTGTGCTTCATCTGGACTTGGATCAGGTTTCAGTGGCCAGCCTCAGGATTTCTCCTCAGGAAACTGGGTCTGATGGACAAAAGTTTAGCCCGTCTCCAGGGACCCGTGTTCCAGAAAGGTTTATATTGTGTTTGCAGGTCCCACTGGACTGCAGATGTTGGTGGCTGGGCCGGGCCGTGACGGATGAAAACACACATACGTGCAGGATGGTGAATGTCAGGAAAATGTTCTGTCATCTTGTGGATGTGAGACTGAAATGTATCCGAGCAGCAGAATCTGGTTCTGTGTTCTGGAATCTGCAGTTTGTTTAACGTGCCTCTAAATCAACGGTTATTATAAATGACTTCCTCCTGAAAGTTAATGGACTGTTGCATTTAATCGTTAAAAAAATAACATTTATTCCAGTATTTATTTATTTAACGCTAAGGCTGTTTTTAGCCATTATAGCTGCTTCTGTTAAGGTTACAATGAACAAAGAAAAGGGCACAAAATAAGTTAAACGTGAAGCTAAACAATAGCTTTTATGAATGACGTCAAACATCATGACATCAGTTTGCTCATTTAAAAGCTGAAGGCAGCTGAATTTAAGCTTATTGGTAAACAGTTCCTCAAATTAGCCATAGTTTTGCAACAGAAATCACAGGTTTTTTAGTATTTGTAGTAAAACAAATGTGTTTATAAATAATAATCAATCTGTCAAAAATGGTGATTAATGCATTTTTACTTTATTTTTGTGAGGGTGGGGCGGTTTGGTTCAGTCCTTGAGGAGAAAATAGCTGCACAGATTCCTTGTGTTTCTCCTTTTGTGTTTGGTGGGGAAACAGCAGCAGGGAGAATAAAGGCAGGATTTAACTTTTGTTTCTCTGACTTATTTTATGCTAATAATGACCTTCTGATTTGCTGGTTTTGTTTTAACACTAAATATATAAATAACGTTTTTGTTTATTCTTCTCTTTTAACTGCAGTTTAACTCTCTGACAGTTGGTGTGTAGGGCTCAGAGTCTGAGAATAATGGCAGGAATGTGTCTCTTTCAAATCCGATGACCACATGGAATCTCCATTGAGGTTCAGAGATGGCCGACCTGTTCCTCACAGATCCACGGGCCGCTGGTCGCTCAGCTGTCTCTCTCTGAGTTCAGGTGTCTGCGCTGGGGTTGGTCTTGTGAAAACTCCCCTGCTGGTTTCTCCACTGAGCGCTAATGACCCAAGAGCTCTTACAATAACATTGGTGCTTCTTCAACACCGGT
Source organism: Yasuhikotakia modesta (assembly GCA_036877545.1). Lineage (NCBI taxonomy): Eukaryota > Metazoa > Chordata > Actinopteri > Cypriniformes > Botiidae > Yasuhikotakia > Yasuhikotakia modesta. The sequence continues at coordinate 5,067 of JBAJNP010009351.1, forward strand.
CTGATAGTTTTACCACCCCTGCTGTCGCTGTTCACCGCCACTGTTCCTGACAGACAGAGGGCCTGGTGTTCTCCTGTCTGTGCAAACCATCAGCCCAACACCTGCCCGAACGCCATCACCCACACGGCTGTGAGAGACGCCCACTTTCTGTTGTTTCTGAACCGTGTTGTAACGTTTCACAATGTAAAGCAACAACATTTTAATCAACTTTCGTATTGAGCACAAAGGGTTTTCCAACTCCCAGAATGCATTGCGGCATAAACACAGTATGTTAATGTGCGTGTTGAGTTGCAGTGCTTGCTAATGTAATGTTAATGTAGGCCATCACGGTCATGTGATGTTCCACTCATTGTGATGTCAGTGTTTTATTTAATAGCAATAAAACTACTGTACTACTGTAGAAAGATACATAAAACAACCTTAAATTTAATCGTAAACTCACAGGGTACAAAGTTCAGCAGATTATAAAGGACAGTTGTCATTTATTAATCATGCAGCCAGTGATGATGGGGTGAAAGAAAGAAAAACAGAGAGACTGTGAAAACAGAGCAACTCGCCCCTGCTGTTAACTGCTGCCACCTGTGTAATATAGCAGCACTTTCTCAGGAGAGAGAGAGTCTTTCCCCTCCCCTTTAAAACACCTCGTTGATTTAAAAACAATAACAGAGCGATTTGTATCCAGGGACTGATTTTCCGTCTCCCTCGGCCCATTCCACTCATTCACCCTTCAGTTATAAAGTCCATATTTCCACTCATCTTTCCCCTCATTCGCTGGAGCCTCAGGTTGGACTCATGCTGCTGTCTGATGTTAAACGCAGCTACAGTAAATACAGTGAGATGTGTGTTTTGTTTCCCAGAATGCAATGCGCTTGACTTGACCGTTGATTTCAGGTTTGGTGACTGAACTGGATGTAATGGCCACAATTTGTTGACATTTGTTGTCTTATGTTTTTTTAAGCTGCCATCTATAACTTTGCCTCTGTACTGCCACCTCTGTTGGCAACATAAAATTTAAAACAGCATTTTTTAAGTTTAATTCTGAACAACTGCTGTTAAAACAGACTGTAAATGCAGTACAATTAGTTTCCACAAAAATCAGACATGACAGCTGAAACTTTAAATCATTTGTATAAAGAAAAGTGGATTGCAGACCCAGATTACAGCTTCAATCAGAAAGTATTAATATTAGTCTGTAATATTAGTACAGTAATATTAGTCTGATAAATGGTTTGATGAGATTTGTGTGTTTGATACATACAGTTAATTCCCATCATGTGAATAAGATTTCAGACATGACCATTGTTCACTTTTAAAGTGACTGTGATTCTAAAATGTACAGAATTTAAACAGTAATTTGGGTGATTGGCAGTCAACCAGCCATAGTGTGTGTGTGTGTGTGTGTGTGTGTGTGTGTGTGTGTGTGTGTGTGGTCAACAACATCCATGTTCTTCTGGATAAAGCATTAACTCTGTCTGTTCATCTGTAGTTCTCGGTGTCTCCATCTGTTTCTCCTTCATCTCCAGTCTTGTGTTCTGCCCTCACCATTCATTCCATTTCAGCTACTGAGAAAAACATTTTTATGTCATACAGAACTTACATGTGTTCACACAACTAATTAACAAACACATTTAAGCACAAATAGTTACTTCAATAGATCTTAAATGTCCAGAGCAATAGGGATAAAAAGAGTTTTTATTCTCAGAACTGTACATCGGTTTACTGTAAATCACCGCATGTGGATTTTAAGACGTCATTAAACGGGGTGATTTTGTGTCGAGTGAAACATCCTTCTGCTCTGATGTCCGGTTGTACGTTCACTTACGTAAAATGTCAAACTTACACTCACTGATAACACAAACGCCCAGACTCACAAACACACCTCTGCCTTCCTTTCCCACAAACACACATTTATTGCTGTCACAGCATCTGATTTCCTCTCAAACTTCCTCCTGTTTCGCTCATCACATGACACAGCAACTTCCTCTTCCTGTCCGTCGTGTTGTGCCGCGTCACACTGTGATTGTACCACTGTGACTCTGAGTAACATGAGTAACTTTCTTTTGGCTTTAAAAATAGACTCGGTTTTATCACCAGGGCTGATCAAATGTCATAAATATTGAATGCTATGAAATGTCCACCCTGTGCACAGCGCAGCAGAACACCGCCGTGACGCATGCTGCTGTTGTCATGGCAACATGCCGCCTCATCCTGTGTTAGGATATCCTGTGACAGAGGTGAAGGGACTGGACAGGATAGTTATTTTTCTGATGAAATGACGACTTCAGGCTTCCCAGCAATAGGTCTTAGTTTCTGTTTTATTTATGCACCAAATTCTGTCACCTCCTTTTGTTACCATAGAAATGTTGCCGTAGCATTAATAAATAAGACATCAAAAGACAGACAACTTTAAAATGTCATTAAAGTTAACATGAAACCTTAAAACTAGGACAAAAAAGTTTTATTAAACTTACTCGAGTTTTATTAAACTTACAATTCTTTAGAGCTGCACAGTGTACAGTAGGAAGTCAATAATGGCAAAGTTTCATTTGGGGTCGGCTATTCTTTAACGTTTATACAGTGTTTCCAGAATGTTTGTGATAGTTATTCACATTATGAATGATGTTTTCAGTGGAGTGGTTGTGAAACAGTTAAAAGTTGTTCATCTTATATAACCACACACACACACACAGACAGACAATATTAGGCCTATGGAACATGTAAGATGACAGTGCAGTCCTGAGGCAGCTCTTATTTCATTATTGATTGCTTGACTTCCTGCAATAATATAACAGAAGCTGCTGTGAACAAAGTACATGAGAATATCTGTTTCTCATAAGCTCATGTTCTGTACTGACTCACACTCATTATTATTAGAATTGTGAATTTTTAACTCATTTCTCAGGTTGTGTTTATTTGTTCATGCAGGTGACCGTCCGTCGAGGGCCGCTGCCTCAATGAATTATGGGTAAGATGCAACAGCGAACTTCTGAAGTTGAATCTAAATTTAATTTCCAGCCCTGTTGCGTGTCTCAGAGGTTGAAAGTTAAGGTGGAAAAGGACAGACATGTTTTACGCTGCAGATATGATCCATTAAGAAGGAAACATTTTTCTGCACAGTCTGACAGCTTTTTAAAGAGATCTAAATAGAATGACCTCGGGTCACACAGCGTGTGCATAGAATTACCCTTCCCTCAAACGAGGACTTTCAGCTTTCAGTTGAGTCAAGCGTTTTTCTCCTGTTTACATGTCAAGGTTACAGGGTGTACCACAGGAATGACGGACGTGCGTGAGAGCAGAAATCGCGGTTTCCCATTGGCTGAGCGCAGCCGCATCATTCACGGTAACATCGGGAGGGTGGTGAAAAAATTTCAAACATTTGCAATCAAAAAAACAATTTCCCCCAAGACTTTTCAGACAGATTTAAGAGAGGTCACAACCTCGTGTGTGGCACTCGATCGATAGGGACATTATCCTGAGGGAACAAAGTGTGTGTTGTAAAAATATACTGTATGTGTTTTAGTGAAACTCTTTAAAAAATTCATTGTTTTCAACTGTTTTTGAAATAGCATTAAGTCAGATTTCTAGTTTCCAAGATTAATCCATCAAATGAAGTTCATTATGTGCTATAGCTGTGCAAGTTCTGTATTAGACTGTTGTGCCATTTAATCGAGGTGATGTGTTTGTTTACTGTGGCTACATGTGGAAACTTGAGTCGATTTTTCACATGAAGGAAAGCTTTCGCTCCGCCACTGTAATGCCAAATGAACAGCCTAATGTATTACTTTTTGTTCCAAATTAAACTTTAATAAAGTTTGAATGAGCTCACACTGAGTTAAAGCATCAAACTCTGGACATTAATCACTCACATGTAGCCAGACTCATTTAAACAACAAATGCTAACGTCAAATTAAAGAATATATTGTTTAGATACAAAATACATACTGTTTAGTTATTGAGGAGAAAATGACTCGCGTCTCATTTAAATAATCTTCTAATTTTGTGCTTTATGTGCCCAATGCATAGATCTTAATTCTTATTTCATTATTAAACGAACCACGTGTGAATTGTATTGTACATTATTCTGAAACCCTGAATGTTAGCAGCTGTGTTTGATACCATGAGGAATCGTGTTACAGTCGCTCATTGTGTTTTTTTTGGAATGCAGTGTTAAAGTTTCCCTACAACTCTTATTTCAGCGCGTCTGAAGCCATAAAGAAGCTTTGTGTACATAAAGCCACGTTTACTTTCACTGAACATGGTGGCTTCCAGTTCTGAGTGAACTTTTCCCAAACACACACAAACATAAACACACAAACAATCATTTGGTCTCATTCTGTCTGACTTTCATGCTAATTATACCCCAACACACACACACACACACACACACAGACTGCTGGTTTTCTACATCCGATCTCACCTGCAGATTCTGGCTAACATCACAGACATCAAATTACACCCACATCCTCTCTGGCATATGTGATTATTATTGAATGCAACTGTGATGTATCACATTATATTGCAATCACATCACTCCGTGAGAGTGAGAGATTTCTCATGCAGAAACATAAACATTCACACACACACATTATCCCTCTACACTCCTCACACACACACACGTATACACTTGAGGCTGATATTAATCCCAAGTTCAAGTGTGTGTGTCTGTACTCAGGTGGGGTTGCAGCATCACTATCAGCCCTTGAGACCTGCAGACCAAATTAGAGCTGTAACTAGGAGGGTCTTTCATCTTTGTGTGTGTAGAAGACAGAGGCGGGTGTGGAGTAAACATTCACCATCACGCACACTTTCCTGGGCTTCCTCCTCATCCAGTCTGTGTCTGTCTTTCATAGGATTTTGGCTTTCATAACATCCCAGGAACCCCAGGAACCTGCTCTTCTCCTGAGGCTACGTCAGCTGTGAGGTAACCCCACATGTTTCTCCATTGTCTCCTTCTACAACAACTCTGCTGTTACGCTGGTGATAAAGCGTCTGTCCCACAGGCGTCTGACGCGCTGACAGAGTGTTGAGATCTGGTCAGTATTGCAGGAATATTCTGACACAAGCTCTGCAGACAGACTGAGTGGATATTGTGCTTGGAGACCTGCTGTAATATCCAGTTATGCCCACGTGTGTTTTCATAGCACAGGTAAAATATTAGTTTAGTGTTAGTAGCCAACATGTATGACCAGAGGTGAGAGAGAGTTTAACTATATCTGGGATGAAGATTATTCAGTGTCTTAGGAAAATTCTGTGATTGATCCCAAAAACTCACATAAACGCTGGAATGCGTGAACGAAACGTGAAGGTGGTTTTGTTTCTAATTGAGCAGAAAGTGAGAAAATCTTACACCAGGAAAACCGGGACAAATAAACCCTACAGTAATTAAATCTTACATTCTTTAATATAGTGGAGACTGGGGCCAGTTAACACACTTTAACTCCAGTGGACATCTGTACAGATGTGCCTTCAGGCCTCAAAGATACTGAGCGTGTCTGTTACTGCTGCTCTGGTATCTTATCGTATCTAATTTACTCAGTTAATTGGTGAGTAGAGGAGATTAGATTGTTAGCAGGATGTGAAGAGACTTTTACTTATACAACACAAAACATTTCAGGAAGACATCACCTAAAATTGACTTTAATTATGTAATTCAGTAAAATGTACTTTAAGAGTTTCTTGAACAAAACCACTGTTTGAGAAAACAGACGTTTATTCAGTTTATCCAGTTCAGCCCTTGTGACAACATGACGGCTCCAGCGACTTTGATGTCGTCTCAATACATATTTATGAGGTAAATAAGCGTCTCTCCTGCATAGATGCTTCCTATAGTTGAAGGTAATTATACTATGAGTCTGAAATGCAGCTGGACATTGTTCAGCCGCTCTGCATACTGAATCAGTCATGTAAGAGCGGGTGATTATGTCAATGAGAGATGTTTTGCTGACAGACAGCAGAGTTGTTCATTTCACTCCAGAGGGACTAGTTAGGGGTGAGCGCTCACTCATGCCTGCTGGCTAAATTCTGGGCCATTAGGCAGAAGCACATTCACCAGCTGTTCGATGTTTGAATGCGTGTGTCACTGCGTGCCTTTAATGTCCGTCGTTGCCTTTGTGCTTTGCTGTTTAATTAAGAGGGAAAGTCTTGCTGTGGAAATATGTCTGACCTTGTTATCCGAGTGCTTAATGTTGACAAATGTCTCATCCGCCTCTTTCAGCTCAGGCTGCGTGCGGAACGCCGCTCGGCAGATCGCTATCATGGGATTTAACTGCGCTGACTCTCAAAGACTTCACAAAGACTTTATAGCCTCCTGTTCTAGCAGAAATGACAGTGAAAACTTCACAGAAACGCATCAGCGTGCTGAAGGGACGTCACTGATTTTATACGTTACAATGTCACTGAATGTTTGTTTGTAGAATCTATAACAGATTAACCTGATAGACAGATTTATGGCAGTTACATAAATTGTTGGATAAAATGGATTGTCCAATGGACAAAAATTATACTGTACAATTACACTTCACTAGTTTTCCAGGTTTAGTGTAGTTATTATTGTTGTAGGTAATATTTCTCCTCCAACACATTGTTTTGTGAGTGTTGTGGTCTATAGTTTCAGCTGAGGCCCGGACTTTAGTGTAAAACTGTGTGTTTTGGCATCAAAAGCAGAAATGGTGAGGAGTGAGTTGTTTAAAGTTTAATGCTTCAAGTTGAAGTTTGTTGAAATGTCTAAAAGTTACAACAGTTAAAACAGTAAATCGCCACTAACCAAACACGGTTCCTTCGCATGGAAAGTGTGTTTCGGGTTTGTTGATTGACTGAGTACCACCCGAACACAAACGTTAACAGCAGACATGAAGAAATGTTAGTTCGATGTCATCTGACCGCAGAATTCAGACTCTGCTCGTGTTTTGGGTGTGTAGATTTATAATGCAACATTACACCGTTCATTAGCTGAAGCTGACCGCTAGCATGCGGTCGCGAGGCCAAGAGGACTTCAGTTCAGACGTCCAACAAACTCTTACACACAAACACTTGTAAAACTCAGTCGCTTTCTAGGAAGGAGGAACTCAAGGTTTAAAGACTAATGACAAAAACGTTTCAGACTTTGTGACGTTTTTCTTGGAAGCATCATGGAAAACTGTGTGTGTGTGTATATATATATTTTTATATATTTATATATATACTGGATAAGCTGTTTGAGGGGAATAATCCTACTGGTTTAGTTAGTTCAGTAGAGAAATCAACAATGGTGTTCTTTCAGCAAAACAGACGGCCAATCAGATTAAATCTGTGTTCTTATGAAGTTGGACAGCCTGAAGAAAGAAGTGTTTTTTTAAATGAGGTCTCATGAAAGACATATTCATAGTGAAGAGTTACAGTGAAATCCAGACAGCTGTTGTGGCCTTTGCCAGCATTATTAATAATATTCATGGCTCTTGTATTCATGGAGTCACTTAAACCGTTTCAAGTTATTGCTTCCACTTCTCTTAAATGGCATATGGTAGCTGCACACATGGCTAATTGATTCGTAACAGGAAGGACCTGTGAGTCTGGGCAGAAACTTCTGAGCCAATGACAGCGGAGGTTTGTGTCAGCAGAAAACATTGTGTGTGACAGCGTTTGAAATTCAGCTGCTAATGAACTGAGAGAAAACACACGTTTACACACGAAACACATTCATTCATTCACTCCTGAGAGTTTATACATTATCCCTTCATTTGTTGCAGACAGAGTTAAATTGGAAGCCATTGAAGCAAATGAACAGACAGGCAGAGCTACAGTTAGATACAGAACTATCATTGTTTATTTCTCAGGTACTGAACACACATTTATCTGTCGTATTGATTACAGTATTACAGGTTGTACCAGATGTTTATATTGTTTCTAAATGGTTTTTGTTATGTTGTACTGCTAAAGTACAGAATAATCTAAAGAAAGTAAAGTCAATAGTCATGTGATTATTATTAGTAACCAGCATTTCATTAATCTAAGCCTTAAATCAAAGCTAGGTAAAACCTTATCAGTGTTTCTGACTGTCCTGTGATGACTGTTCCAGGTAAAGCAAATCTAGTTTATTGAGATTTATTTTACAAAAGCGACTCACTTAAGCATCAAACTTATTTGATCACAATCAATATCAAATCTGAGAACCAGTGAAGTCTAGAACCACAGAGAACATAAATCAGCTGCAACTGATTTCATTTAGAAGTGAGACGACAATTCTACTATTCATTTAAAAAGCAGCATTGAAAATAAACCTTCATTTGTTACATTTATCTTTCTTTCAGTATTTTTGTCACAGTTTTATCTGTGGTAGTTGTAAAGAAATAAACTCAGTAATGGTATTTGGTCTCCACACGTGAGCCGCTGGAAACACAAAGTGTGTGATTGTGAAGTTTTCAGGTCTGACTCTATCTGAGGGCTCATCTGAGGGGACGCTCAGGTTTCTAGCTGCCTGAACAAATGACTTCCTTTAAACATTATTACCTGCTCCAGCGCAGCTTCTAATCGCGCCACAAACGCAGCTGAGCGGCTGCTGAGATCTGCATGTGGATTTTAACTGACCCTTGTGCATTTCTTGCAGCTTGATTTTAGATCTTGGCTCTTAAACCGGCACATTTTAAAAAAACATTAAATGAGTTTTTTTTAAATACCATCCCTGAAAGGTTTTAAATCACCAGATGACCCAGAAAGATTTTAGTTAAGAATATTAAGCTGAGCATTTCTTTACACCATCATGGAATATTTCTGCATTTTCATATTACATTAATATTAAAGAGAAAGCTCAACCGAAAATGAACATTCTTCATTTATGTCATTCCAAACCTGTGTGACTTTATTGCTCCTAAAAAAACAAAAGAAAATGTTGAGTAAATGTTGGTAAGCAAACAACAGCAGCAGCTGTGACTTCAACTGTACAGACACAAAATATCTCACAATGTTTTTGTGTTTACAAACAACAAAAACGTGACACAGTTTTGGAATGACATTAAGGTAAATAATGGGGAATATATATATTTTTTAATTCTGCTAATCTTACGTTTATGTAACTGTTTGTTGTGTATATATATATATATATATATATATATATGCCACCATGGACTGATGGCTTATCACACACACACACAGATGACTTATGTGTCAGAATGATACAGCACATGCGTTGCGGGGTGTCTGTCCGCTGTATAACCTGCAGACCTCGTTCCAGCTCTGCTTTTGTTTGCAAACTGTGAGTGAGTATCAGATTCCTCTCTGACAGGATGCAGCAAGCGTGGAGAGGACGGGGGGTTCCGGGGATGTGCAGCCCACCTCCGTGAACACTCATGCGGATAGCTGAGGGTCCATCTGGGGTGACCGCTCTCCAAAGCGAAAGTCAAAGCTGGGTTCTGGTTCTGTGTGTCTGTCTTCACCCACAATGACCCCCAGTGTCTCTCCTCGGCTCTCTTCACCTGATCCAGAGAAGTTAGTGGAACCGCAAACAGCTCATCTGTGTTCTTCCACCCTTTATTGTGTCAGCGATCACTTTTACATCTGCTGGTTTAAAAGACACTGCAGGTCTTGTTCATTTTTGTTGCTTAATAGAAACGTTCTTACAGCCTAAAACCGTTAGCTGGGGAAACACGTATCACATTAAACTAGTGCAATATTAAAACTGGCTGAAAACATGAGGTTACTGAAATTCAACAGCAGTATTTGAGCATTTCATACATTTTAAAGTGTGTCCAAATATGCAGAGCTTTAAAAAATCTAACCATGATTGACAGAAGTGATGTTTTAAATTAAAATACAGGTTTATCAGGACAGAACAAAGCTTGTTGAAAAGTGTCATTTTAGCAAGAAGTGGAAACAGATTTCAACTCTTAAAAGTTAGCTCAAGGTTTTTCCAAACAAAAGGGAAGATGTCTGAATTAAGCAAAGCGTGAGCTCATTAGGAACATTTCATTAAGCTGATGCAGAGTGTGTTGAGGAGACAAATGAAGATAACAGAGACGAATGGCAAATGAAGATAACAGTAATGAATGTAAAATTACACTCAGATAAGGACAATTGAATCATCAAACACCATCGTTCTGATGTCATCAAGAATAATTCTGAACCTGTTCATGCTGCCCATCTCTCTCTCTCCCTCCTTCTCTCTCTCTCTCTCTCTCTCTCTCTATGTTTAGTATGATTTCATACTAAACATATTCAACTTCCTTGGGTTGGTTAGTGATTATGGTTGTCAGGTCGATGCTGTATGGTTGCTAAGGTTTTCTAAGTGTTTTTAATGGTTTTTAAGTGGTCATTACTAAATGTTTGCTGAAAAGTTTCTTAGCTTTGATCCTGAGACTTTCGGATCCCTGCATGTACCTCAGTTTGCATTCGGGGCGAGTTGGTGCTAGCTGAACAAACCCTAACCTGCCCCCTAGCCTCAGCAAGCGCTAATTATCACCAAAGAACTTCAATGATGACATTTTGATAGATTCAGGAGAGAGACTGTAGAGGCAGGAACATGTTTTCTAAGCTTGTCTTTGTGTCGCCTGAAACCTAGAGTAGGTCTCATCGCGTGAGATCTTCACGTCTTCAGCTGGAGATAAACAGGCAACAGACGGGCATCGTGACCCATTTAATGTCGTGTAAGACTCACCGCTCCTGACAAAGTTCATAAGAGGCGAGTCAGAGGAGTGTGTTGTCCAGAGACGGCAGATACACAATCTTACTGATGCATTATTCAGCAGTCACAGATCTCACGGTGACCAGGACAGGAGAGCTTTCTAAAGCTGTAGGGCTTGTTTGTTTAATTGCTCTGAAAGCTACAAAATTTGCCATTGAGGTCAAACGTGGTTGTTTGAAAGATTAAAGCATCTCAAAGACATGCAAATGAATCTTCTTTAGGTGAAAGGGGAAAAAGCTATTTTTGGTAACTGACTCTATAGTTATGCAACCTAATGAACAGCTTTTCATGGTCTAACGCTTTTTGTTTTCTCTTGTCTTGTATTTATTTTTTGCCAGAAACTCTTCAGTGGTGACAGATGCATCAAAGACCCCAGGAACAATTTGTTCCCGCTTCTGCTAGTTTTCATTAGCAGACGGGCGCATTCAGAGATTTAAGGGTCAGGAGGGCTTTTGTTTTTGGTTAGCCTCAGTTTTATTCACACACACGGTTTTGTTTCAGATTTTACACTGAACAGCAAATAGTCGCACAAACACAGAACCAAATATTGTAACAGAGTTTTACAAAAGTCTGATTTTAAGAACAAGCATGTAAACTGAAATTTACCTCACATTTCACATGTAATTATATGCAGCCCTTTAAATCTGCAAACTCAACAACTTAAACCGTAAACTTCTGAACAGAGCATTAAAGCTCATCTTTATCATTTATTATCATTGTTCTTCTTTGAATCTTACATTTAATTTCCAGTTTACATTCTGCTTTTACCTCATTTTAAATTCAACAATTTAACTGGAATTTTAAAGGCATTTTTTATTTTTATTATGAGACACAAATTTTTCATTGTAGCCACGATACAAACACAGAAGGACATTTCTGCCAGAACCCTGATGTTTTGTTTGGTGCACAATATCTGCTGTTAACAACAAATTATATGTTTTCTTATTCATTTTCTAAATTGGTGGGTCTGTTAATGTATTTATCCTCTGCACAAATAGATGGTGATTTGCATCAGTGTTGTTTTTCCTGCCGTTTTTAAAGAAGCACCAGTTGGGAATCACAGAGAACAGCAGCTCCCGTGCAGAGGATGTGGGAATGCGGGAAACGCAGAGAATGCGATATGTGCATGCATGTGTGTGAGTGTGCTGGGGGAAGGGGGTTGTAATTGCGGTAAACAGGTTACGAACCAAGGGGCCCCTTCTTTGAATGGTAAATCTGCTTGGCTGTCACGCAAATACGACAATATGGAGAGTAGATGAGCAGAGAATCCTGGAACTTCCGCTCTCTCAAACTCTCTTTTCTTTATCACTTCTGTGTCTTGTCATGAATGAGCTCTTTCTCAGACTGGCACTGGGGCACTTGGCTTGCAGTGGTCCGCTAATGTGGCATGAGTTTTTGGGAGGGCATTAAAAGGGACAGCTGAGTTGACCGTTCGCTAAGCTCCATACACTTTGGCTAGCATTGCTTGTTTAGACAAGCTAACAGAACATGCTGGAATGAGCTGGACTTTCCTGTGAAGAATGTGGGTTTGAGTAAAATGGGTTTTAAAAGTTTGTTTTGAGTTGTAAAATTGATGAATTTGATGCTTGTTTGCCCAAAGTAACTTTTTAGTAAGCCTAATTTTACCTCGACATACAAGACTTTGTAACATAACCTTATATTACCTTACATTAAAAAATGCAAGAGTTTATATTGTGGTAGTTAGTAACAGTTACTAAGCAATTTCTAAAGGTGGGGCTTAGCGAAGGGTCGGTTTGTGGAGGGATCTGATGTCAGGACGGGTGGAAACACTTTCTTACTGTGTTACTCCCATCAGTTGATCTGACAGGAGAAAGTGTTTGTGCTTATCAGGTGTGTAATCAGATAGCTGTGTGTGTGTGTGTGTGTGTGTGTGTGTGTGTGTGTGTGTGTTTACACTCTTTCTCCTCAGGGTAACAGGGTATTTTGCAGTCAGGTGTGGGTCAAAATGTTTTGCATAGTTATTCATTCTTTTTTTTGTATGTTATTGTTTCCTTACAGGCTAAATACTCTGTGCTGCAGTGCTTAGGGAGTTTCAGGTAAAATAACAGTGTGGAAGAGGGTTCAGGGTTCGAGGTGTACGGGGTTAAGTGGTCTGGCAGATATGGTTTCCAAAATCAGGAGCTTAAGAACAGGAAATGCTCAAACTCCACCCAGAGATTTTAGTGAGATTGTATGAGATTTTAGTGAGATTGTTTGAGGTCGCTGCTTCTGAAACCAATTTAAGGAAAAGTACACACAAGAATTATGTTATTTACTCACTTTGTTGTTTTATTTGTGGTAACAAGAAAACTTTCATAACTCATTTTTAAACTTGGTGTGTGAACAAATGAGATTTGAGTAACACTGAAAGAATAATTTCTTAATTTAATATAAAAATCAGGCTGTGAGTCATTAGATATTTTTATCAGTACAGACACCAAAGTAGATTCAGTCGGATGTGTGTGTTGTGTGTGTGTGTTGTGTGTGTATACAGGCAGAAAATATTGCTGTGCACCTGTTTTTAGTGGACAGGAAGTGGGCCGGTCATTTTTGTCTGGGCTTGTTCATGGTAGCTCTCTCTCTCTCTCTCTCTCTCTCTCTCTCTCTCTCTCT
>JBAJNP010009352.1:0-18330 GCA_036877545.1 Yasuhikotakia modesta
ACATTAAATACTTGAAAGAATGTCTGTAAATCCACATTATGTGAAAGATATAGGCTGTGTGGATTCTCTAAGATAATGTTCTGTCAGTACTGTACTTTCTCATCCTCATGTCATTACAAACCTGTTTGCTGTTATTGTGTTTGAATACAAAAAGAGAACCAATGTTTACCCAGATCTATTTCCATACAACAATTTAGTTAAGTTGTTATTTTCTGACAACTTCCCTGTTTGCTATAGATGCCAAATTTTATTCTATATGAGAATTAGTGGGGGCCTGAACAAAACTTTTAACATTGGCAGCTACCTAAAGCACTTAAATTTTAGACTTTTAGATATTCAGGCTTCGTATGAGAGTGTGTTAGACCAACATCAAAGTTTGGTTTGACATCTTCATCTTGAAACTGCATATTAAAGACACATGGCACACATGAAAACACTACAATTTAGAAACCCTTCAGGTTGGACCCGCAGAGTCGAGAGTTTCATTTGGCAAATTTCCATTTGTTAGAACAGTGAGAATGTGATGAAAGATTGGGCCAACTCACAGTGCAAAATAAACGTCACAATGACTTTGAATTTTAAAGTGAGTAAAGGCAAAAAAGAATCATTTTCTCTGGCAGAGCTGGATGCTCCAGACTGTTTGTAAATAGAACAATATGTTCAGTAAGGGCTTTATGTAAATGATGTAAGGCTCTGTACCATGTTTCAAAGCTAAAAAATTTTTTAGCTATATTTTTAAAGTCAAGCAGAAGCTAAACAAGCATTTGGTCAAAATATTGTATCTGTTATGATTGTATCAGCCATGATAATGTGTTTATTTTCAATGTGCTTTTAACTTTATTTGGTGTTTTAAAATCTATAATTTGACTCAGTGTCCTTGTTCTTGCAGGGTAAGATTTTGTGTTTCTCATAAATGAACAATTTGTCTTACCGTTTGTCTATTTTCTTTTCTGTATAATAATAGTTTGGGAGCCAGTTTCAGCTCTGAGTGAGTGTGCCTTAACTGTAATTGAATCAGGCCCTATTTTCTCAGGAATTTAATCAAATGGTCATCTCTAGTTGTAAAGCTGCTTACCCATATGAAAGAAAAATCAAATGAGATCTGTTTATTATTGCAATCGTTTCTTCTGGGGACCTATAAAAAAACTTTGCTTAAAGGCAGGGTAGAAACATTTTTTGACGCCGGTTGAAAGTCTCCTCACATCCTGACAACAATCACTAAGTAAACTGGTTTAGATATATTTATATATTTAAATATATTTCTTCTGTGGAAGTTGCAGGAACATAAAATGTTCATGCAATCATTGGATTCTGTCTGAATGCAGTTATCAGACACCCTACTTGTCCTACTAACTGGGCTATGCCAAACACAAATGAGAACCCAAAGAGTTCTAAACTATGAAATAAATTTAAGAAATAACCTAATAATAATAATTTTAACAAATAAAAGAAACATAATTTGAGTAACATAATTACATTTTCTTGGATGTGTGGTTTCCCTCCTCCTCCCCATGTAAACTTACAACATTAGACTGACATTTATAAACCAAATTTGGATGACCTCAGTTAAATACTGTTTGTGATGCCTCTCCAGTCCACTGCCAGATGTTTTCTCTTAGTTTCTGCCAAATTTCAGTTAATGAGAGACTGTACAAATCATATTTTAATAGCATTTTAATAGTTTCATTTTGTGTGTTTATTTGTTTAAACCCCTTTCTTAGCTCATTATGACACATAGCGCCACAAGCGTCACACCTCTGCCTCACGTTGTTGGTTTACACTGCTCACCTTTTTTCACTTTTCACTCCTTTTTTCAGGAATTTATAACTTATAACACATTGGCAGGATGTTTTCATGTCAAAAAAGGGAGGTCCAGATGTATTTGAAATTTTGGAAACATCTAAGCTTTCAAAAGCTTTAAAACTAATATTTTTTTGTTGTGAAAACTATTTTTGCATTTGAGGTCAGTCAGCTCATTGGTTAGTGTGACCAAAAGATAAGAGTTTTTCCCAGTTGAGAGAAGGTTGGAAGTTCTCAACACAGTTCTCCAAAAAGGACTATGGTAACTTTCAGCCCTATGAACTAAAATAAGGACCCATAAAAACATTTTTTATAACATTCTGTGGTGGAAATTACATTAAACATTTCAGAACAAGTCAACAGACTCCTTTGTCTTGCAAAGGCAATGGGATGATATTTAATTCATCCTATATATACACAAAAATGAATTACATTTCACTGTTTTGCATAATTTGACAAAATTAGCACTTGAAATATAGCAGCTTGATTTTTAGAACTCTTGTTTTGTGCCATGATAAATACTGTACTACTCTCACTGTATATAACATACATATACAAACACATTAAACTATATAATATGTATTGTAAATTTTACTATCTTATATTTTCAGCATTTTAAAATGGTATAAAAATATATTACCCTTTTGAAACAGTTTATAGTTATGTTAGCTTTCGGTGTAGCTAACTACTGTTTCAAAATGTTTGGGTTCTTGAGAATTAAGAATCTTTAAAAGGGTTTTAGAGAATCTACAACACTGGTTTGCAGTAATTACAGACTAAATTAGTTTAGCCCCAAAACATGCACATAAGCTGTTGTGCAATGTGTAACATTTTAAACTTGCAGTCACACCAGAAAGACTGACTCAGTAAACTGTAATGCCAGGGGCATTAACAAACTTTATTTCAGCTGTTTAGAGATTTGGTGCCGAGATCCACTTTAGTGGTTGGCTAGATTAGCGCCTAACATCAAACGAGCAGACATGAGTGAGGTAACCCATAAATGCTTTCTAAACTGCTTACAGGTATACAGACACATCCAGTTCAAAATTGATTACTAGATTACAGCACATACGAATAAACAAGATCATAAAGACTAAAATGAGGAGTAATTTAGTGTTGTTTGTGAGCATTACACATGCTGTAGTTTTACACAAGTTTTAATTATTACAACGAAAGAGGCCGGGTGGGAACTGTCCCCTCAGATTTACAGTCTGTCCCTTAAAGTGAAAGCCAAGCAAAACTTCTGAATACAGTTTTTTTTCCTTAAGAAGCACTTGCAGGACTAACCAAGATAATAATTGTAATTATTTATATACATTTATATAAATTATTTATATAAATATATATATATATATATATATATATACATTATTTTAATATTATTATATATTATACATCTAATGTTATATATCTTTAATATTATTTTGTTATTGACGTGTTATATACAAAATAATCTAATGTTTGTTATAATACGTGTAAATTCACAGATTATAATAGAAATAATGGTGAACTAATTTGGCTTGTTTTTCTGGGAAGGAATTGATCCAAAGACTCACCCTTGACCCAAAGCAAATCAACATGCAGAGTGCGTTCTGCTTTTCTAAATAGGGTATCACCTGCTCCCCTGTTGTTGTTTTTCTGCTGCTTAAAAGCTTTGAGGTATTACAGAGACAAGTGTGGTTTCTCACCACACATATTTCACCACACATAGTGACATTTCACGTTTGATACTCAAAAAAATTGCTTAAGGCATCTTTAACATAATCAATATTTGCCTCACCAAACTTGACCATACATAAGTTCGAAGGCTTCTGACATAACCAGACAACACAACCACATGTAACCACATGCAAAGACATGAGTTTGCAGATCTCACGCTAGGCTGCAAGACTAATTCATTCAATATTGCAACTCTGAGATTAAAGTCTGTTTGCATGTGACAGCGAAGCCCGGAAACGCTCTTTTGATCTGCATATCTGTCCTCTGGTTTCACTTTCTCATAGATTTAATAATTTGCTGTTATAACTCACCACACAAATGACAAATCAGCCCTAGAGTAAACTAGCTTGATTCACCCTTCACCTTATGATGTACCAGAACTGTTTGTCTCTCTAGCTGTTTTATTTCCACTGCGGCTTGTTGTGCTTTGTACAGTTTTTCGCAGGTGTTCAGCTGTAGAATAATCACAGGTGAGGAAACTGTAAAAACCTGTAAAAAAGTATGAAAAAGTGACCATAAAATAATGCATGAGTTATATTTGTGAATTTTGCAAACAACAGTAAACTCATCTAAAAGAAAGTATAAGCTAATAAAATAAGTTGGTGATGTTTACTATGTTGCAAATTATACCTGTTACACTTAAAGTCATGGTCACAGATGTACCCTTAAATGTAATAAAACTCCATGTATAACGTATTGTGCAGTTGATTGTTGCTATGGACAGATAGACATTTTTACAATCGCATTTAATGCTCTCAGATTGTCTGAATGGAATTGGGCCTCAGTGAAATCTAGGTACGGAACATTACACTGACAGGAAATCATTAAGTAAATGTCAGAGGAACTTTAGCATTGTGATGGTGAACCTTTGCACAAGCAAGGAAATGTATTCAGTCTCCATAATGCGGTTATTGCCTTGCATTTGATGTCATAGAAATGCACAAGATCATTTCAAATGCCTAATAACATCACTGTCACTGGAGATATGCCAGTTTCAAATATTTTAAAAATTCATGAAGGTTTTTAATATTTGTTTTCTCAAGGGTAATGAAGTCACTTTAAAAGTTTTTGCTCTAGTTAAGGGCTAAATAACCGTCTTTGAAATACCAAACATGTAAAACATAGCCATTTTAAAGTTAATCTTCCGCTTCGTCCTCATGAGGAATTATGCCTAGAGCTGTGTACTGAATTTATCGAGTGAATCTGACAATGTAGGATATTGGAGAAAAAAACAACAACGGAGCGGGAAACTATCATCTGTGAATAACTTGCACAGGAAGAACTTCTTTCAAAATGAAAGAGAATAGGGCCTTTGTAGGCATTTTTAAACCAAACTGTGAGTGCTTCCTCCTGTGTTAATGATGTAAGTGTTCTTGAAATGCTAAAGATGGTAACAGTCTAAACCTTGTTTCTCACTGGATGACACAAGATCAATTCTTACCACAGTCTTTGTCTTATAACTGGGCACTTAGTCAATATTTTTTCTCAGGATGACATGAAAATGGATGACGCTGTCATGGGCAAGTGTATGTTCTCTGTTGTGGCAAAATGATGGTCTGCTTTTGCAATTGAGTTTGCAAACTCAAATGGAACAGCTTTTATGTGGAAAAAGAGTTATTTTACTTTTAGTTTTCAGCTAAAATCACAACAACAATAGACCTAATGCAGTGATTTTTGCTTATGGAACAAATTGCGAACAAACTATTATTAATTTATTAATTAACAAACTATTATTAATTTTATTTTGTTAACCACATCAAGGGGTTATATTTACATGACAACATAATGTATTGTATTTAGGAGTTTTGGTTCCTTGCCACTGTTAACCTCTTGGCTTGCTTTCTGGGAGTCTGCTGAGTGCTGACACTAGCTAGGATAATTTCACAACAAATTACTTTTTATATTGTCTAGCAATTCTTCAAATATCCCTGGATGTGTTCACTGTCATTTGTACAGCTGCTTTGCAACAATGTACCATTGTGAAAAGTGCTTTATAAACATAAACTTCCACTTGAACAAACAGCCAAAACGCATAAGTTTTCCATATTTGGTTGAAATTGTTTTTGTGTAAACAACCCCTGAAATTGTAATATTTGAATACTACAGCTTCAAATCCTGAATGCGTCATCTTGTAAAAAAAAAAACATTCACAAGTATACACAGAGCTCAAAGGGTTGGATGTTATTTCACGGCATGAGACTGAAATGACAAAATGTATAAATCTATGAATAAATAATTAGACACAGAATATCATGAAAAGTTGTTTGAATTTTGAAAAAAAAATGTGCTGCTTTACAGCATTGACCCAAATGTAATGCATCGGATTCACAATTTAGCATTTGACCTTCAATACAAATATGTGTTAAAACAAACCAATTAATTAGTCATTTATTTGTCATGGGATGCATATTTGCAGGTTGAAGTTCTTGAAAGTTCTCAGGGGACAGATTTCAGGTGAATGTTTCAGGTTTGGTTAATTGAATAATAAAGGGTATTCAAAACAAAAACAGACGGGCTGGTCTTATCTCAGCCCCACTGAGATGCCAAAAGCTGAAAGTCTAATTATTTCAACAAGATTAACGGGGCATCTCCACACCTGCCTGTTTATATAGCAATGAGATAACCTTGACTTGAGCTGCACTCATCCTTGTGACTTCTTGTGTTTTGAAACATTAATGAAATATTTCCTTCACGTCTTATGTAAGTCTTTTTATTTTCCCTAAATGAATTGTTTTCTTAGCAGATATAATTAAAACAGTTTTAAAAACATTGTTTTGTGTATATTTCACCTCAGCAAAAAAAAGAAGAAAAACAAACTAACTGTCAAATCAGTGCACATTCCTGGCTTGGAAATTTAAATGAAAACAGCTGTTGTTCTTTTAGTGTACATGTTTCAGACAAGGACAATTAATTATTACTAAAAAGCCTTTAAAGATGTTTTCCTCACCTTATTACTGCACTGTAATGACCTGTAGCGTGTCAGAAAGGCCATATTCATCTTTAATTCTAAGCCCGGACGGGCATGTTTGTAAAATGAATTGTTTTTGTGGGTGATTTATAACTATGTTGTGTTTGCAAGTGGTGGATACAAGAAATAGATATGATCCTTGTTTTTTTGGGGTTGAAGCAAACGAACATTAGAGACAGAATTTTTTATATATACATTATATGCAATGACTCACGAAAATGTTTTGAGCAGTTGTCAGGGCATTGTTATGCAGTTGCTATGTGTAAGGGTGTTCTCTGTGGTGTTAAGTGTGCTGTTGTATGGTTACTAGTGTATTTAGGGTGTTGGTTTTAAGTTATTCTGGGTGAAGGACCCCAAATCCTTGATATGCTCAACAATATTTACAGTTCATATCCTTCTTGTAAGTCTATAAGATTTTTTAGTCCATGGTAATTGTCTGTCAACCTGATATAAAAATCGAACATATAATCACTTCTATCTAATAGCAAGATTTGAGGCATATAAGGTAAGTCCTTAGCACAAACTGTGTGAGATGAATTTTAATATTTAGGGTTTGAGGACTTGATAGTTGTATTAAATCTTAAGTGTTTGACCTTAAATAGTCTTTAAAACCATATAACTTAATTTATAAGTTATAATTTATTGATATACCTCACAGAAACTGGCAACGAGTTTTCCAGGAACCTCCCAGACAGTCTATTAATCCACTAATGAAGAAGACCGATGGAAAACTACTTGACAGATCCTGACCAGAAGGTGTCTGGAATGTTTTGAGTTTATCTCCTTGTTTAAAATTGATAATCTATTCCAGTCTCTGCAGAGCCAAATAGGGAGGCATATTGTGTGTTTATCATGTCGTAAGGGAGAAGTTCTTAAGGACTGCCAAAGACAAGGTTCATTCCTATTAAAGGCTGTTTGACTTGGCTTGCTTGTACATTTGGTCTTTAAAGCCAAAAAGTACATCTGCACGCTACCTATTCATACCTGTCTAAAACATCTCACACAATCCAATATATCTTAATCACAAATTGCAGTTTTATGAAAAGCTACATATGTCATTAAAGATGTTTTTAAATTTGCTTGTGTTTTAATGTTACACAGTCAAAGTACCTTTTGCAGATGTTCAATACAAGATATGCACAAAAAGTAGCTATGAAGTATATTTATGATGCTATCAAACAAAAAAAGCACAAAATCCTTGTACATCTCTGTTAGGGTAACAACCTGAAACTAAGATTTTAAATGTACACTGATTGTGGTATGAATAACATGACAACATAATTGTTGGAAAGATTGTGGCAATGCTGTATGTGGTTAGCTAATCCCCAACACTCCTGTAGATATTTAAACATCAAAAACTAGCTTGGCACCCACTAACTGAAATACTTGCCTAAATATAATTATATCCAATTCTATTAATTATGTAATGATACAAAATGACTTACTGAAATGCCTAAATGTTCTTTGAATGTCTTTAATGTTTAATGTCAGTCCATTTGCATTAGATTATGAACATTACAATTAACATGAAAGTGTTTGCAACACATTTCTCCTTCATAATGCGAAGCAGTAAATCAGGATATTCAACTGGAAAATGCCACTATAGTGCAAGACTTTCAGCTCTCAAAGAAAACAGACACATTTAGTTTGTAACAACATATTCACAGTTAAATTGCAATAAAACCAGAAATGTGTATTAATAAAGTTGATATCTTTATGTTTATACAGTATATAATAATATTTGAAAATATATTTATATTATTCCATATACTGTATACAAATATATGGAAATGTCATCAATCCTAAACAAAACTGTGAAAGTATTTAAAAATGATGCATGTGTATACGTGCACAATGGAAATATAATATATGGGTCAAATTTGCGAAAGGTTGCTCAGAGTTTATCTTTTCTCTGTGGAAAGTAAATCAAAACGTCTCTTACTGAGGTAATTTATGTATCCCTGCTGGCAAATAAAGCGATGCTCCCCTTTGAATCTAAAACATTACCAGCTGGAATTGCCTTTTCAGAAAAAAATGGTGCCAGAACAACATCAAGTATTAATCACAGCATGTCCTTTTCCTGACACCAATCCAAACGCCTTGTTGTTCACTTAGCACCCAAACACTCGGTTGTTACGATGAGCTGTCCATCGTTCTGAGAGAAAAGTAATCTGACTCATGTTTCTCAGCATTTGATGAGGTCTGAGTAAATGCAACCTGTCATTCTATGACTGTTTTTTCTCCTAAACAAGGATAGGAAGCTATTCATATGACTAAATTTACAATATGCCCACAAAACTGGCACATTTCCCACAGAACAGAGAGAGGTTACCAGTGAGGTATAGCTATAGCTACAACAATGACTGTTTTCCTTCACCAGGTGACAGATAGATATTTTGCACACCCCATATCCTGGATTAAGACTTACAGCAAACAATGTAAGTGTTGTGTTTGGACGTGGCTTCCTAGTAAGACTCTCTCACCTTCTCTGGAGTGTCAAAATACATTCACAGCAGCAATAATAATTTGTCGAATTCAATAAAAACGTATATAAAACTGTTAAGTTTAAAATAATAAAATAATAATAAGCTTTTTTATTTTTAAATAAACTGTTGGGCACTGGTACTTTAAAAACTGAGAAACCAAAACATAGTTACATAATAGGAGAAAATTGTAGCATCAATACCTTATATAATCTCAAAAGCCTTTTTGAACTGGTTGGAGCCGTGGCTTAGTGGGTGGTGCACATGCATCAACATGTTGCCCAGTGGTGCTTATGCATGGCCAACCAGAGTTAAAATCCTGCTTGGTCATGATAGCAAAAATATATAACAAATGTATGAGGGCATGAAATTGTACAGACAGGCTGTAAATACATTGTGGTTATATTCATAAGCCGAATATTTGGAAGGGAATATATTCTCTCTAACATCATTCTTTTGAATGCATTTTCTTTGTTTCGAAAACTTAATTTAAGATATAATGAAAAACTTGATATTTTGAAGTCATGATTTAACTCAGTGCTTTTTTAAGTTGCACAGTTGTGGTCTACTGGTTGAGTCGTGCTTGTAATCAGTAGGTTGCTGGTTCGATTCCAGCACTGGCGGATAGCAACTGAAGTGCCCTTGAGCAAGGCACCTAACCCCCGATTGCTCCCCGGGCGCTGCAGGGATAGCTGCCCACTGCTCCGGGTGTGTGTGTGTTCACGACTTGCAGTGTGTGTTCACTCCTCACATGGATGGGTTAAATGCAGAGGTCACATTTCGGTTATGGGCAACCGTAACTGACATTCACTTCACTTCAAAGTTTTTAGATGGACTATTAGATGTTGAAGTTCAGTTTGACTTGCCCTGTTGTTTTAGATAATGACCTTTTGTTTGTGGTCATTGTGTTTTAATATGTGTCACACTCTGTGTTCGCCATTACCCTTTGTGGCCATTAGTGGCCACTGTTGGGCTTGTCTGATTTTGTCTTTGTTTTAATTTTTTTTTCCCCCAATTGCTGATTGGATTATTGTTACCACCTGTCTCTAATTTTATCGCTGTCTACTTAAGATGCGCTGATCCACTGATCAGCACTTCGATATTGTATTTGCGACAGCCAGTAGGTCCAGTAGGTCAGTAGTGTTTTTGTATAATGCCCTTTGCTGTAAGTTTTCTTTAGCTCTTTTCCGGGTTATGTCCCCGTGGTTTTGTTTCTAATTTTGGCCGTAAAGTCTTTATTTTGTACTTTGTGATTTTTTTCAATAAATCCCCTTTTATTGGATTTTTGAATCAAGCCTCGTTGTCTCTGGGTTTCACCAACTCCCTCCTGTGGCTAAATGGTAGAGTATGTGTTCGAATCTCGCCTCGTGACAGAATATCGAAGCCACTATGAACCCAGAGATAATTAATGCTCAGGAGTTTATGAACACCGTGCAACACCACGACGCAATCCTCGCCCAGCAACAAGAGCTGATGGCAAAACATTCAGAGATCATGGCTGAACTCCTTACTTCGGTGCGTCAACTCTCACAACAGACATCTGCTAAGCCACCCGTTGCTGTGCCAGTTCCTTCCCCTGAGTCCCGGGTTCCTACCTACCTGTCTGAACCCCGCCTACCTCCACCACAATGGTTTTCTGGCGATCCAAAGTTTCTGGTTTCTCACCCAGTGCTCCCTGTCATTTGAGTTGCAGCCTTCCTCATTCCCATCTGATCGAGCAAGGATGGCTTATGTCATAACCCTCCTCTCAGGTAAGACTCTCTCCTGGGCAACGGCTGTCTGGAAGGCTAATGCTCCCTGCTGCACTAGTTACTCTGCCTTTGAAGAGGAGTTTAAAAGGGTTTTTGATCACCCCCTTGGTGGCCGGCAGTCCTCCAGAAAGTTACTCTCCTTTCGTCAAGGTGGTAACTCGGCCGCCGAGTATGCAATCCAGTTCCACACCTTGGCTGCCTCTAGCGGGTGGAACGAAGAGGCCTTGCTGGACTGCTTCCTGAATGGGGTATCAGATCATCTTAAAGACGAATTGGCCACCCATGAACCTGCCCAAGACCTTGAGTCCCTCATAGAGATGACGATTCGTCTTGATAACCGTTTAAGGGAGAGAGACCAGAGCCGCCAGTCCCACTAACCCTTGTCACCCAGTCCAGTTCCTCCTCCTTTGGTTCAGCAGCCACAAGAAGCCTCTGAACCCATGCAGTTGGGCCGGCCCCGCCTTTCCCCCCCGTGAAAGAGAATGAAGAGTAAGGGAGAGATGTTGCTTATATTGTGGTCAATCAGGTCATTTCCGAACCTCCTGTCCTGAGCTTCCGGGAAACGGCCAGTCCCCACTAGGAAAGGAGGGCATCTAGTGGGAAAATCTCATTCTACCTCCCCTTCTAACTCCGGTCTGTCCCTCCCTGTCACCATTAGCTGGGGCAAGCATTCCCACAAGCTTCAGGCTCTCGTTGACTCCGGAGCTCGTTGACTCCCTAGCCCCAGTTCCAGAACCACTAGAACCCATTGATCTCTCCCAAGTGCCTCCTTACTACCACCACCTCCGAGCTGTTTTTAGTAAAGCGAAGGCTATATCTCTGCCCCCCCACCGCCCTTACTGCCTGACTGCTCTATTGAGTTGCTCCCCGGCACAAGTCCTCCTCGAGGTCGCATTTTTTCCCTGTCTGCCCCAGAACGGGAGGCTATGAAAGTTTACATAAATGAGTTCCTAGCTGCTGGCATCATTCGCCCCTCTACATCCCCAGCAGGAGCTGTTTTTTTTTTGTTGGCAAGAAGCGGGGGGGGCCTTAATGAAATTACAGGCCGCAACCGTTATCCCTTACCCCTTATGACCACGGCTTTTGAGCTCCTACAGGAAGCGGTCATCTTCACCAAGCTGGATTTGCGGAATGCTTACCATCTTGTCTGAATCAAGCATGGTGATGAGTGGAAGACTGCCTTTAACACCCCTACAGGGCATTATGAGTATCTGGTAATGCCCTTTGGCCTGACCAACGCCCCTGCGGTCTTCCAAGCTCTGATCAACGATGTTCTACATGACATGCTGAACCAGTTTGTGTTTGTCTATCTGGACGACATCTTGATTTTCTTGAGCTACCCTCAAGAGCATGTCCGGCACGTGAACGCTGTCCTAAGGCATCTTCTGGAGAACCACCTCTATGTCAAACCCGAGAAATGTGTGTTTCACGCCACTGAAGTTTAATTTCTGGGGTTCATTGTCTCTCCTGGTCAGCTCCGGATGGACCCTCAGAAGGTGCAAGCAGTGTCCGCCTGGCCATCCCCCTCGTCTGTAAAGGAGGTTCAAAGATTCTTGGGGTTCGTCAGCTTCTACAGAAAGTTTATCCGGAACCTCAGTATTGCCCCTCTGACTGCGCTCACCAAGTGTACCACAACCGAATTCCTGACTCCTAAGGCAGACCAGGCCTTCCAGAGACTCAAGAGGGTTTTCACCACAGCCCTCATCCTTATCCTCCCACAACCTGAGAAGCCCTTCACAGTGGAAGTGGATGCCTCGGAGGTAGGAGTGGGAGCTGTATTGTCTCAGATGGGGGAGGAAAATAAACTCCATCCTTGTGCCTTTATGTCCCACCATCTAACCCCAGCCATAAGAAATTACCATGTGGGGGATAGGGAGCTTCTCGCTGTCAAGATGGCCCTGGAGGAAGGGAGGCACTGGCTGGAGGGAGCCCAGCATCCAGTGCAAGTTCTTACAGATCATCGTAATCTTGAATATATTCGCCAAGCCAAATGGCTCAGCCCTCGCCAGGCCCGATGGGCTCTTTTTTTTAATAGATTTAATTTTACCATCACCTATCGCCCGGGGTCAAAGAATTTTAAACCCGATGCATTGTCCCGAGTCTTTGATAAGTCCCCCAGGGAGGAGAGTGAGTGCCCCATTATCCCCAGCTCCCAATTAGTTGCCCCTGTGCGCTGGGGTCTAGAAGCAGCAGTGAAGCGAGCTCAGGTCCAGGAACCTGATCCAGGAGGGGGGCCTGCTGGTTGTCTGTTCATGCCCAGGACGGCTCGGTCTCAAGTCCTTCAGTGGGGGCGCTCCTCCCGTCTGACATGCCACCCGGGAGTCAACCGCACGCTAGACTTCCTCCAAAGAAAGTTTTGGTGGCCCTCTATCAAGAAGGGTGTGACCTCCTTCGTCAGAGCATGCACGGTCTGTAACCAGAACAAGGCCTCTCACCAGCCCCCTCAGGGACTACTCCACCCTCTGTCAGTTCCCTATCGTCCCTGGTCTCACCTCTCTCTGGACTTTGTCACTGGCCTTCCCCCCTCCAAGGGCCACACAGTGATCTTGGTTGTTGTTGACCGGTTTTCTAAAGCGGCCCGTTTTATCCCCCTGCCCAAGTTGCCCACTGCCAAGGAGACCACTGAACTAATAATCTTGCATGTTAATAATCTTGCATGAGTCTTCAGCCATCCCCAAGACATTGTGTCAGACCGAGGGCTCCAGTTCTCCTCACGGCTGTGGCAGGCCTTCTGCCAATCCTTGGGGACGTCTGCCAGTTTGTCGTCAGGTCACCCTCCTCAGTCTAACGGGCAAACTGAGCGGATCAACCAGGACCTGGAGTCTACCTTTAGATGCATGGCCTCCACTAACCCATCTACCTGGTCTGACTATTTAGTTTGGGCAGAATATGCACAACACCCTTCGCTCTTCTGCTACTGGCATGTCACCCTTTGAATGCCAGTTCGGATTCTCTCCCCCATTATTCCCTGAGCATGAGGTTGAAGTTGCAGTCCCATCTGTCCGGCAGTTTGTTCATCGGTGTCAACAGGTTTGGCGCAGGGCCAGAGCCAATCTGTTGAAGACTTCCCGCCGGTATCAACTCCAGGCCAACCGTAAGCGGAGACCAGCGCCTTCTTTCCGGGTGGGACAAAGGGTCTGGTTGTCTACCAGAGACATCCCCCTTCGGGTGGAATCTCGCAAGTTGGCCAAGCGATATATCGGTCCCTTCAAAGTCATCAGGAAAGTCAACCCAGTTACTTACCGTTTGCTCATTCCCAAATCTCTTAGGATCAACCCTACATTTCATGTTTCTTTGTTAAAACCTGTTCTTTGTTCTTCTCTCTCTGTGGCAGGCAATTCTCCACCTCCCCCACGGGTCATTGACGGTCAGCCAGCCTACACAGTCTGCCGGATCCTGGACGTCCGCCTAGTTCGGAGATCCAAGCAGTACCTGGTGGACTGGGAAGGTTACGGCCCAGAGGAACGCTCCTGGGTTCCCGTCAAGGACCTCCTGGACCCGAAATCCAGGAGTTTCAGGCTCGGAGGGCCAGTGGTCCTAAAGAAAATGTCAGGAGCCGTTCCTAAGGGGGGGTGGGGGGGTTGGGGTACTGTCACACTCTGTGTTCGCCATTACCCTTTGTGGCCATTAGTGGCCATTATGGCTAAACGGTAGAGTTTAGCCCCTGTGGCTAAACGATAGAGTATTCGCCTCTCGCATCAGAGACCCGTGTTCGAATCCCGCCTCGTGACAACATGTTGTTACTTAGCAGTGAAACACTTACATTTTAGATAAATGGCTGTAGATTATGGTGGTAAACTTTACAGGAGGTCGAGCCATCACCCTTAGCTCCTTTCATCAGAGTATCTTCTCTTTGAGACTTGTTTATTTGATTCAAAGTGATATGAAACATACCTGCATCTGTTTCTTTATTCATATCAGCCCACATGTTCCTTTTAGTACCTTTTTGGTATCTAACAAACACACATATGCATGCACACACACACACACACACACACACACTTTTGGGAACCAAATGAGAGCAATCTCAGAACATTCTCAGTAGGTTCTCTTGTAATCAACCACAAACATTTTCAAAACATTTCCAAGGGCCAAACATTTTAAATTATTTATTAATAAGAATTGCAAAATTTGATGGGCTTCCATGTGTTTTTTTCTTCTTTCTTTTATAAACCACAAATAAACTTTTCCAATTAGTTGTTAATCACCCAAAATCATGCCTTTAAATGGGGTTGCTATCAGACCTGGCAATGTGTCTTGTTACTCCAAATTTGAGAGAATTGAGTGTACAGTAGGTGTAATTTTTGTTAAAATATCACTATGAAATATTACTGACCTTCTCCTTTTTTAATCTGAATTGGTCATATTTTTAAGGAAAGAGTATATCTCTTCCAATATGTGTAATTGCATTGTCTTGAAGTGAACTATCTGTAAGTTAATATATGAATACAGTGATTCTAATTTTAGCATGCCAGTGTCATTGGTAAATATGCTACTGTCATATCCTACAGCCTCATAAAATAACTGTTTGCATAACATTACAGCTAGACATGAAATAAAAAATTAATAATTACAATCATGCAGGTGAGCAATTTGATAAAATATTAACTGTAGGACTTTCTGTGCGTGACTGAGAACTCCACAACAGAAAGCAACTTGAAAGTGTGTCAGTCAAACAGACAGGTAGGTGACGAGATGAAAGGAACTGTTAAAGAAAGAGAGGAATGAGAAAAAGAGAGAGAGAAAAAAATGAGTACATTTGCTGTTGTACAGCCTAAAGCAATACATCCCCCCTGAGACCTGTCTCCCCTGCTAGACTGACAACAGAAAAAAATGAATGGGAGACAAGTTGAAAAGTAATCACATACAGGAGAAGTCTGGAGTTATGAGGGAAAAAATACACTGGTGTACTGTACTGTAGAACGACTAATAGATAAACCTTGAATTTGAAAAAAGTTATGTCTTACACCAATTCTACTTTTGTTCATCTTGTGATATTTAGTTTATGGATTTTTTATTAGGATTTGTTTCCTGAGGAGAATTTTATTATTTTTTATTTTATTCTATTAATGTTTTAATTGTGTCCCAATTAAGTAACAACAACTCAAATATTTCTCATTCATTTATTTTTCAGAAGAATAAAAATAAAAACTGAGACAGTAGTTGACAGAACATGAGCATAATATCTCAGTAAATCTAAGCAAAATGTAAGAAATCATTACTGCCGTAGATGAAAAAAAGTCTTCATTTGATCTCAGCTGATTTTCCATTCGCTCAAAGTACATTCAGTGGCGGTCAGAAATTATGGTAACAACATAGTATTAGTGTTGCATTGTATTACATAAGAAAAATGAAATATGAACACCCACAAGGATTGTCTGTATCGAGGGAGCTTTGGATATAAAATGCTTTAAAGTGAAAGTTCTATGGTCATTTTGCCTCAAAGGTTTTATGAAAATATAATGGATAAATAAGGCATTCACAAAACTTTATTATCTTGTTTTGTCTACAACAGAACAGCTATGTGGTGATTCAAGTCTCACCTAAGTGACATCATCATCAGCTGAAACCTCATAAAGTACGTCTGCTACTCATGACTACATTCTCAAAGTGTGAAACCCCTCACAGACGCTGTAAGTGTGTCATTTTGTATGTATGGTTATTAAGAGAAGCCCTCTGGGATGTGAGGTGATAGTGAGTGAATGACAGATCATGTCATGCTGTGCTAGTCATCATTAACCTGATGTTTCCTTCCATGCTTACTGTCTTGTTCTCCTGAAGAAAGTGTTGAGAACATTGACGTCATTTACTCATTCCGAAACCAGAACTACTGAGGAATTTTGATGCTTATTTTTTCCATACAACAAGTCAAAACAACATTCAGTGCATGTGAAAGCAATTTTTTAACATATTTAATTTTAAACATATTTAAACATATGTAGAAAAATCAAACAAGCATGTTATTGGTTAAAAAGTATGACAGCACATTTTAAATCTCATTGGTTCTTTCTTCATAACTAATTATCAGTGACAATTAGTCACAAGACATGCAAGAACCAATGACATTTTAAGCTTTTGGTGTGTGGCCATATGTAATTTTACCGTAAGTTAAATACATCTGGGATAGCTGGAATGATGAGTAAATTATTGATGTTTTTTTTAGGTAAAAGTCAATGGCTTTTACCAGTTTAATTCCTGTTCTGGTAAACAGTTTACTAATTAGTTCTGTATTAACATTCGAAACCTGTTTAAATGTCACTAGTTTAGTACCTAGTGATTAACAACACCGTAACAGTCAAAGCCTGTTGAGTGAATAATGGAAGTTTATGACAGATCACTTGACAGATTTAAGTGGGTGTAGCTGCAGTCACGCCAAAGCGCACAGGTGAGGCACGCAAATGCAGATATGCATTCTGTTGCACACAGAACTAGATGAAAATAACAGGTTTGTGTGTGACTTGAACATGGCTGTCAATCAAATTTCTGCCCATGATTTAAGTACCTGCGTTAGATGACTTAATATTAAGCCATTTACACGTTTTTGTTATTGTTACAACGTTAATGTTATTGGGTATTATGCTAATAAATGGTGTTTAATTTTAAAAGGTGAGGTGTAAAATTAATGTTGATAGTAAAATAATATGGATTTGGGTAAATTTGATAAGTATATTGTTATTGTATTCATATTGAAATTCAATAATTACAAGTCAGTAACATTGACTTTTATTTGCAGAAATTTCTGGAGCGCAGGAGAAACATCTAAGACACAGGAGACGTAAGCAGATGTTTCCATTTGCTTTCCATTTAATCTTATTGCTGTCTAGGAGAAATAATTAAAATATTTTTATATATCTCATCTGTGTTTCCCTTTCCTTGTGGGGCTTGTGCATATATGTGCACATATGTCTATTTGTGTAATGTAACTTTTTGATGTCCCCAAAAGGAGGCTATTTTAAAATTTAGATCATTTTTATTCTTTGCTTTCTTTGGATTGTTTGGTTTGTTAACTTTGTCCCCCAAACTATATCTAACACTTGTTAAAGATAACATCAGGTAATGAGTGTTTACTCTGAGATTACAATTACTCTGAAATGTGTATTCCGCTCTGCTGACAGTCATTATTTAATGAAAGGATTTTTACTTCAGGCATTTAAACCATTGTAGACTAATTGGTGTCAACAGAGAGAGTATTCGGCTGTTTTCTGTAAATCCCCAGTGGTCAGGTAAAGCAAAAATAATGAAGGCTGTGTGCTAAGCCTTTCCACTTTCTTCACTTTCTCACTTTTCCACTTTCTTCACAGGATATGGACAGCAAACCACAAAGTGCTCACAGCTGACAGCTAGTTAGCTTCCCTGCAACACTTACAGCTCATCTATGCTTTACTGCATCCTGCTGCATGTTATGGAACTTTTCTCTCCATTAAAGTACAGGTCTTTCATTACTTTCTTTTGTAGATTGTGTCTTTTATATAAAATAAACAAAATAACAAGAGACTTAATTCCCCTTTTATCAAAATGCTATAAGCAAGTTTTAGAGTTTAGTTTTAACTGTAGAATTATTCTGAGACAAGCAGAAATGAATACTTCTGGTTTTAGATCTTTCCACTAA
>JBAJNP010009353.1:0-13979 GCA_036877545.1 Yasuhikotakia modesta
ATTGCTGTTCTTGTGTTTAATGGTACCACACTATTAAACTATTAAAGGTCTGTCTAGTCGCATTTTAAGTTAATAAAGTAAAAAAGTAATGTACTGCATTTAGATTATTTGTGTCTGTGTCATAGTTGGTGTAGTCCGTAGTATAGTAAATAATGTCCACATTACAGTATATTATTATGACACTTATCTAAAGTATGGCATAATTCTGTTCATTTTTTAGAGTTACTTTAGCTGATACTTACAACACTTATTGGCTCAATTTCCAAGCTAATAAAATGCATGGTAAAACTTTATTTTACAGTGTCTTGGTTACATGTACTTACGAAAAGTAAGTACATGTTGTTAATTAATGTTACTGATACTTAAATGTGCAAGTAGGCTGTAATAATTACACCTTAAAATAAGTTTTAACCTTTACCTTACATAGAATCGAAACAATTAAATTTACATAAGCATACTGTAATCGAACAACAGATGTGGGTGAGAATGTCGGCACTCAAAAGCAGATTTTTTTTTCTGTTTTTTTACTATTGCCAACCACCCTGAGGTTTTTGTGTACCAGTGTGACTGCATGACTGATAGCCTTATGAAACATGAAGGTGTTGTGTGAATAAACAGTTACGCCACATCCATCAATCTGCAGAGACAGGAATGTACAATATTTATTGCCTGTGGCCTGCATGTCATTTACTCCACCAGTGCACCATTCACTGTGGAAATCCCTCTACAGTAAAGTTACACTGTAGAAAGTTAATAAACAGTATATTACAGACTCAAAGGAAGGATTTTTGTTGTTATTGTTTTATCATTATTACATTTAATATCACCCTCAGTTGGAAGCGAGAACTAGAGAACAGAGCTGGCATACTTGTGCCAGTAAAAAGTTCTCAGACCATTTTTTATATCAAGCCAATTTATGTATTTAGGCACATAAAATTATAGTTATCACTTAAAAAGCATGTTAGTTTCTCCTCAGTATTTGGAGTTAAAGCCTATTTCCTTATTGAGTATTATGTTCAAAGCTGCTTTACCGAAACATTATTTTCTGTATAGCAGTTTTGAAACTATATGTATTGAGAAGCCCTGAATTGAACTCAACAGTGGGACTAGCTTTAATGAAATTCAGTATATTTTTAATACAACAGCAATTGTTTAAGTGTTTTATTACAACATAATGTGGCAACTGTAACAAATTTAGTCTTCAAACAAATAAAAGTTAGGATCAAAATACAGTTTATTCACATTAACAGTATGCAAACAGGAACCAAAGGACAAACAACAAGAAATCAGGAACAAAATCTCGCCACAAAGTAAACTAAGGACAAAGACCTGACAGCGAAGAGAGAAAACACATGGGCTTAAATTTTCAAGGAAGGGAGACAGTAAAAGAAAACATGAACTACTTGTCCTCAGAATGCGGTTCAACCCTATACTGCAGTTATTGCAAAAAATTATAATGATAATGTACAGGATTCACCCCAGTTTTAAAGACAGTTTATGTTGCATAAAAATTGTGCCCCTGACTGAAATATATAGTTCTTTTGACAGTTTTCCTATCTGACTAGCAACTACCCCTGGTTGCCCTACTGTTAGAACATCATCAACAATAAAGAACCCAATAAAGGATTGTACAATAAAGTAATTTTAAGTCATAATTTCCACCAGGGGCCAGGTTTGTTAATCTTCACAAAATTATACAACTCATTCTTTGTAAACTCTGGCTTAGTATCTTTTTAATGCTCCTTTAAAATTGGTTTATCCAAATGTGTATCACTGGAAGATTTACAGGGATGCCATGCATATAAAATGCACACTTGGGAAAGAGAAACAAACACCCATGCATTTGTAATGAAGGGCAAACACCATAATGGAGCTTGGTTTTAAACAGCAGCCATTGTATCCCACAGACAACTTTACTGCAGGGCAATGGTTTAGTAGTCTATTGCGAGAGATATTAGTCAACACCAAGAAAAAATAGTGCTGTGTTTCTTTAAGTGCACCTTAATATACCTATACTGCCATAATGTAAAAGGGTGATATTGTATGATACATTGCATGGGTAAAATAAATGAATATTAAAATATGAATGTACTACTTTAAAACTCTGATATTATGATGTAGACTATCATACAATTACACAACACTTTATTCATAGTAATCTGATAACATACCTAAACACATTACCTGAGTACATTACACACCACACTTAATTACATTTTAAACTCTTTGTTTAAACTGCTGAAAACTAAATTCAACAGACACATAGTCTGTTTCCTACATCGCAAAATGAAAGAAACACTATAGCTGATATGTCTTTAATATTTCAAGTTCTTCTCCTAGACAGCAATGAGATTAAATATAAAGCAAAGAAATAGAATAAAGACCTTTGTTTATGTCTCCTGTGCCTCAGATATTTCTCCTGAGAAAAAGACCCAGGAATATTTTTTTCCCGTTACAGAACAAATCTCAACATCACAAGCTAAGCTCAGGTTTGCCAGGTTTGTCTGTAATGAAAGTCAAGATTAACTCAAACGTTACTTGTTACATTTACCCAAATCCTGTTTGTTTTAACTACATTCTACATTCATTTTACAGCTTTAGACTGAATTTTAACAACTGTCTCATTAACATTTGTTTTTATCTTTATTCCTCTTCAGCAGTTGTAAAGAAACATTTGAGACAAAGTTACTTAAGAGACTTTCAAGATGCTTAAAGGAAACAACTGAGCTCTCCCCTGAATCTCCTGAGCTGAAAAGGGCAACCTCTGAAAAAAAAACAATATATGTTTAAATCAATATATCTTGAATTTGATTTTTATTGTTAAATATATAAAAGTAATCCTCTTGAGTGAACTTGATGCTGCATCTTTCTTGTTGCTATGGAGAAGTATGTTAGAAGTATCTGGCATTACAGGTAGACGGGATGGTTATGTCTCTCGGACAGGCTTTTCCAGACAATATTTTACAGTTACCCAAAAAGGACGGGGGTTGCACATTGATCTCTGAGGAGATACCTTCTGAGCAATGCAATGCATTGTCAAATGTTATTCCAAAGACAATAGATTTTGAAAAACATTGCTTCTGCATCCAAGAAGAAGAGCCCACACTTTACATAAACATATTTCTTCCTATCTTTAATATGTTTACAAAACAAAATGTGAGGGATAGCTGCCTGCACATACTACTTGCTAAAAAAACCCAAAGAGTAAGAATATTAAGAGAAAGAATATTAAATAAAGAATATTAGAAAGAATATTAATTTAGAAAAGAGCATAGACATCAGATGGTTTCAATCTCAGTCAACATGATAATTATTTATAATTAAGTGCTGTAAACTGCTTCAAATGACCAGAACCCAAGAACACCTGTGTGGTTCAAGGCCCTGACTGGCATTCAGGTGAGACAAAAAATTTGGCTCACCATTTCTATTTTGATTTCTTTTATGAAGTGAAATATTTCTGTCTTTTTTATCTTTCTGTTTCTATCTCTCTCTCTCTCTGTGACACTCACTGTATGTATCTTACCCTCTATTCATCTTTCCCCATGCTGAGACAAATCCCTTGGATATACTGTATAATTCATCCTTTTCTCCTAGAGCCTGACAACATGGCCGCTGGGGACACAGGTTTAGAGCACAATGAAGTTTCTGTTCTGCACAAATATATCATGGGTTCACCAGCTATAGACGTGTCACGGCAGGTGTGAAGGGCCAGTGTAACAGCTTTGGAGTGTAGCTAATATAAACATAGAGGAATATGATATGCGTGCAGTCTGACATACCTTTCCCAACCTCCAACATTATAAAATGGAACACTATCATTGTGTGGAGTGATCCCACTATTTACCCACTCCATCACTGTTTTCCCACTGACTGTACATAGAAGTACACAGCTAATTAGCAGTAGTTTTTTGCAGCTTTGTATTAGACTGTTGGGCTAATTTTTGTCCACTTCACTTATTTGTTTGGGGCAAGACAAAACAATGGCCGCCAAGATTAACGTTGTTAAGCGGCACACCTAACAATGTCACAGGTGTTTGGTGCGCCAGACATGATCCCTGAGTTATTACATAGAAACATAATCATATAGTTGTGACAAATTCAATTCTCAATCAAAGTTAAATGGAGGTGTACAAAACAATGGGCACAAACATATTTTATAACCAGAAAATGAATCCAAAACACAGCTAGTCCAACCAGACAACAGAATAAGCAACAAAAGTGTAAAAGAAATAAACAGACAAAAAAATCAATAACAATTTGCCAACATTGGAACAATGGAAAACTACTCAGTAAGACAGAATCTGGCTTTGTAAAAAAATGGTTGCACACACAAAACATTTTTTATGAAGCTAACACATTTTAATATTAATTAACAAAACAGGTACATTTAAGCATGAAAATAAAACTTTGTTACATATCACATTTTAACATGATTCTAACATAAATTTACAGTAGCATTGATTAACATAAATAGCATGCTTAGGCATCCATTAACTTAATCCTAGCACATTTTAGCATGTTGCTACTGTAGAATGTATCACCATGACACAAAAACCTATTGCTACTTTGTTTTAACATCATGCTTACATGTTTTAACATGACTCTAGCATTGATTAACACAATGCCTGCATGATTTAGCATGATGCTAGCATGAATAAACATGAAGCTTTGTCAAGCCAGCATAATAAGCTTAAATAAAATAACAATATGTTAAATAGGTGTAGAGGAAATAGGGTTCTTTCAGTAATTCAAGAGAATGCTCCCACTGGTGGTAAATGATTCTCTGCTTTACAACAGTAGTCAGCATTAATAGAGGAAAAGTAACTTGCTTGAGGTCTCACAAGGAATTTTTATTTTTCAACAGAACAAGATCCCTCAGGGCTTCCTCAGAATATTGTACTAAATTGGAAACTATCAAATTTCCTAGTTCTTGGGGACATTTTTGATCTTTCATCAGTTGAAAGTGAATTTGACATCTTTGAGTTTAACAAAGTTTGCATTTATCTAATGGCCCCAAAAAAATGAAAAAAGGAAATACTCCAAAATCGTATAAGCTACAAAAAAAGCCATATATAATTACATAAAATACAATTTAAATGTCATGTAGCTGTGCATTATAGAATGAAATATGTAAGAGCAGAACTATTTGCAAGACTTCCAAATTATTGTTATACAGTGTAACCTTCACAAGCAAACAAATGTATTTGTGTAGTGGCTGGAGCTTGGTTTTGACCTCTAACATATTATTGTGTGATGAGGCCCAGAGGTATGTGCAGAGATTTTTTTGATTGTGCAGGAAATCAGCAGCATTGTACAGCTATTTGCCATTTTTGACACCCACTTTTCTTGCTTATTTGCACTCTATACTCTAGGAGTGTCACAGTTACTTATCAGGTCCCCTCAGAAATTTATCACACCTGCTGTCGCAAAGTAGCTCAATCTTTAAACTAAATCATTTTAAAAGCTTGGCTGGCAACATGGTGAATAAATGATGATATTAAACTCTGCAGCTTATTCAACCTTTTCAGCCTTAAAATAAAGGTAGTGGAGATTTGATGTTTCAAGGGTCAGCATGATTTATATAAAATATAACCAATATAAAAAAACAGTAAAAAGCTAACAATAAGCTTAATAGTGTCACCCATATGGGATGCATATTGTTCCAAACCTCACATAGTATAATTACAATTCAAAAGTTAAATTGACAAAACACATTAAATAAAGTTAATTTTTATTTAGGCCCCTGCAGATAATGGCGTCAAAGTAATTTAGCAACAGCAATCATTCTCTGTGTATATGTATATCATGTATATCATTGTCTGTGTATATGCTGGGAAATGGAAAAGTCTTCAGGAAAGATTCAGTGTTTGAAACAAACAGAAATAAAAAGAAGCTGAAAAGGTTGCTGTGTAAGTTGTTCAGAAGTTTCTCAGGGTGCCGGGTGTGCAAACTGAGTTCCTCTACCATCTGACCATGAGAGGAGCTCATCTCTGATGTTCTCCCACAGAGCAAACCCTTATTTGCTCATTTGGGTTTGTGGAAACTCTATTTTTAGGGGAGACTTACAGACCGTATTTCAGGAGGTTGTGAGTGCTTGGCTGTTTCAGTAACCATGGGGGCCTGCTATAACGATTTTCAATCTTTGGCTGTCCTTCACATCCACCCTCTTCTCATGGCCGTGAGCAATGGAAACACAAGGGATAGACGTGAGAACAACTGTTTCGACTCATGCCATGAACATATTAACACTACATTATTCATGGGGCCTGCTTTAAACCTGTTCTCATCTTTAGGGTAACAATAAAGCCTTATGGGAGATTGATGTGTTGTAGTGGACTAGTGGGCTGAGCTGGCAACTTGATAGGTTACAAAGGTTTATCCAGTAAACATCAAGATAATTTGAAGAATTTCCAAAATACATGTCAAATTTGAAGTTTTTAAAGGATATGATAGCTTTGGGCAAAAATCGCTTAATTTTAAGAAAAAAATCGTTATTCACTAAAAAATCTGAACATTTAAATGTATAATTCTATGACTTAACACATTGCTGTTTTTATCTCAATGTTTCAACTGTTTTCGCTAAATGTCTGTTATAAAGTTATTCTAGTTTTATGGGGGGGGGTTTTACAATAAAATGTTTTTGCAATTTATATACACCTGGTCATGCGAGGCTCACAGTGACCATTAATATACACTGTGGAAATATCTGAACTTTCCATGCACTATTGGAGCACAGTATAAGAACATAAGGAATGAATTCATGTTCACACATGATGTTGCTAAATGTGGCAGGAAGGTAAGGAAGATGTCAGTGATATAAAACAGGGTCATGTGATCATGTTTCCACTTTAAAGGTTTGTGGTTTTATGGAATGATGGCAATAATTTGACACAATACTAGATGAAAGTCATGCCCATGTTTTGCTGTGTTTATCTTTTTTCTTGCTTTTGTTTATTCTTGCTTGGTTTACATTCTGTATTTGTGAGGTAACTGGTCATATGGTTTATAGTTGTGTGGAGACACACATACAAATTATTTATTATTAATCTATTATACAATTTTACCAAATGCTGTGTGTCCTTAAACATTGAAGTGAAGTGAAAGTGAAAGTGACATGTTTGTCAGTTACGGTTGCCCATAACCGAAATGTGACCTCTGCATTTAACCCATCCATCGTGAGGAGTGAACACACACTGCAAGTCGTGAACACACACACACCCGGAGCAGTGGGCAGCTATCCCTGCAGCGCCCAGGGAGCAATCAGGGTCTTGGTGCCTTGCTCAAGGGCACTTCAGTTGCTATCTGACAGTGCTGGAATTGTTATATTACTGGAATTGTTTCATTAATCAGTTTTAATTTTATAATTATATACATCAAAAACAACCATATGCAAGTGTATGCATATCACACAGTCAGTGTATGAAGGTATTTGTCATAAACAGTTCTATAAACTATTTTCCTTTTCTCCTGAAACTGATTTCAAATCAAATTAGTCACATTTAAATCAAACCCTGAAGTGGTATTTCACCTCTTTTTTTATAACATTGAACATTTGGGCCCTGTTTTGACTCTGACAAAGTTCAGCTCTCAAATACCAAACTGCAAAAATAATTTTGTCTATGTTGACCAGCTGGCTCTGTGCACTTTGTCTAAAGCTCACCATCCATCTGTGAATGTTTTTCCCAGCCAACAAAGACTGGCTTTGTTTTAGGCAGAACTTTACCTATACAGTCTCCTAAACAACACATCAATATACATACTTTCAATGTAGCATGTTTTTCCAAAACAGATTACAAAAGAGATTATTCTAGTTACAAACTTAAGTAACTACAGTATATGATTAAATTCAACTTTAAATGCAAATTTATTGTGGCAGGCTGTAACAAGAAACTACATATTTCAAAAGAATGCCAAAAGAAAGGGATATTCAGTTAATTCAGATAATTGATTCTGTAGTGAATTCAGATACCTTGTAATCTTTCAGAAACTTTTCTTGTTTAGATCACATAGCCATTTTGTTGTCATGTAGACTAGAAAACCATTAGGCAGAGAGAAGACCGCTTTAAACCCTCATGACTACATCATAAGCTCTTTGACTTTCAATAAAAAATAAAAAATTTCATGAACTTTGGGACTTCATGCAAAATGTGTACTGTATGTTGCTGATATGCACTGGGATAAGCACATTAGTGAAGAGCTTTACATTAGTGAAAGTGACGTATTTGTTAGGTACGGTTGTCCTTAACCAAAATAGTTGCCCTTAACCATCCATTGTAAGGAGTGAACATGCACTGCAAGTCGTGAATACACACGCATCTGGAGCAGTGAGCAGCTATCTCTGCAGTGCCCAGGAGCAGGACTAATGCCTAGGGAAATTTGACAGTTAAAAAATGCAGTGGTGTCAATCACATATGAAACTAATTAGCAATAATTGGTATGTACTATATCACATAAAGTCCACAAACATGTTAGTTAAACCATTAAAGCCAAATGTTGCATAAACACCTTCAGTCTGACCTGGATAATATTCGCTCAGTTAGTTTAATGCAATGGTGTTCATGTGAGATAATCTCACACTTTAAATAACCAAAACTCAGGAGCTAATGAACTAATTACCAGGATAATGACTAAATTAACAAGGGGATGTAACAAAGGAAATCAAAAACACAGGAAAGATACAAAGAACAGACACACTTGTGACCCTTAGTTCTCACATAAATAATCGTTTTATCTAGAGATTGGGTAATTACTGAACTGTGCTAGTTTGAAAGGTTGAAACTGAATTTCTAGACTGCCTTTATATATGCTCTGTTATCCAAAGACAAAAGACACTATTCAAAACACTTGAAATAGCAAAAGGCTTTTCAAATGACCAAACAGCTGTCGGTAGTTCAACATGACACAGACGTTCATTGTGATCAGTTTTCAACCTGTGACCTTTAAAACTAAAGCATATTAAATGTCTATTTCAGCACCAGAATGTCAGAGTGAATGTTTAACTCCCTTCAAAGGAACCCGAGTTATTCCTAAAAGGTGTTCGAGCAAAAAGGGACACAAGAACTAACAAATTCAGAGAGGAAATATGATACACCTTATCTCCAAAAAGAAGCATGGAACAGAGATAGGGCCAGCTGCTGAAAGAAAGGTAAGTTGTTTCCTTTTATATTTTCCTTTCATGGTTTTCTGTTTTGTTTAACAAAGATGTGACGCATATATAATTAGCAAGATCATTAAACCAATTATCAAATTGCTCTCTTTCAAAATATGTCACCTGTCAAGACATTACTTTATCTTACCGTAATGGCTGTAGAAGGCAAATAATGATCCTATTGTCCCAGTGTAATGGGCTATTACATCATCCCCTGTTGAGTGTATAATCAGAGCTTCATATAGAATTAAAAATCAGTTTCTGGAAAATCTCTATGGAGATGGCAAAGCTCCCCATGTCATGTTCCAGTAATGAGGATGTCTCAGAGAGAAACAGAAATAAAAGAGACAGAACAAACTGTCAGTCTCCAACCGACCAAAAGACCAGTGTGCCCAGAAACATAATGATAATAAAGTTAAATGGACCTGATTTAGATAATTACAAAGCTTTGTCATTCTCTTTCTTCATACCATGAACAGATGGGCTTTAAAGATTAAAGGTACAAAGCATTATATAACGCATTTAGACACTTTTCCCTGTGAAGCAAACTAACAATGTTTGTGCTGTTAACACAACACTCTACCAATTCAGCTGCAGGAACACTAAGTGCTAGAGACTTTGGCCTTACTAGTGTCTCTCTGTCTGGAATAGCTCAAGTAGATCAATTAGATCACTGAGCAATAATGAGCAATCTATAAATAAGATTGGACACTTCCAGAAATGTATTTTTGTACTTTAAACAGCATGGACAATAATGTCAAAAATAAATAGATTGGTTCTGTCTTTTGTTAAATCCAGTGATAACATTTTACAGCAAAATTAGGCAGTCATATTATTGACTACTACATACAGTTATATAATTGGTTAGGAAAGAAAAATAAATCCTCTATCTTTCTAAATTGCATGTGGCTTTCTTAAAATTGAAGTCTTATAGTGGTGATAATTTGGCATGTGACTTTATAATAGTTGTCATAAACTATGAAAGTGACATGTTTTTGTCAGTTATGGTTACCCACAACTGAAATGTGACCTCTGCATTTAATCCATCCTCTGTGAGGAGTGAACACACACACCCAGAGCAGTGGGCAGCTATCATTGCAGTGCCCGGGGAGCAATCGGGGGTTAGGTGCCTTGCTCAAGAACACTCAGTTGCTACCTGCCAGCACCGGAATCGGACCAGCCCGACTTCTTGATCAGTAGACCACAACTGCCCCTATGTATTTACATATTAAAAAGGTATGTAATGTGCCTATGTGTTGTTACTTTGTAATTACATTAGAAGTATTTGCATGCAATTGCATTCTTGAAACTGAGTGACCAACATAAAGCTTTTTTAGCCTAAATGGTAGAACATTGTCTCTAGCAGTGCCAAGGTCATACTTTTGACTCACAGGGACTGTACATTTGGATAAAAGCAGATAAATGTGCATGACATTATATTTATTAATTTGGCAGGTGCTTTTTTTTTACCACAAAGTACTTTATTTAAAGCATACATTTTATCAGTATATGTGTTCCCTGAGAATCAAACGCATGACCTTGCTGTTGCTGATGCCATGCTATACAAGCTGAGGTACAGGCCTCTCCTTCCTCTGTTCCTCCATTGTTTTTATAGCATTAACCAATAAGCCATCAGACTCTCTAAATAGATTGGAGCCATGGGAAGGTCAGTTGTTTTAATAATTCACTCTATCACTTGAGCCACAGAGACAAAGCTGCAGTGTTACTAAACCAATTTCAGACACACAATCCACTGTCCCTAGGCCGGGGATCTATAAATATTTCAGTGACTCAAATGGATGCCATTTAGATTCAGTGTAGCTTTGGCATCCACAGGTGGAGCACAGACCTGCTGGTATCTCCAAGGCACTATGACCTATTTATGGAGACTGTTGATTGCATCAATACTTCAATAGTCAGTTTAAATCAAATTAAGGTAATTTGTGGTGTATTTTGAAATGAAAGATTTTGAAATGACTGGCGCTTTAATAGCTACTACTAATGTAGTACAGAAAGCAATGGTTCATGAAATCTCAAAGTAAAACATTAGGGAAGAATTTATTTCTGTGTGTGAACATGAGCCAGTGTGGGCATCTTTGCTGTCATTGTATCTTTACACTTTTTTGAAACCCTTTATTTTAGAGTGAATGAATTCAGGAAGCAATTTAGCAAATCAATAAAAGAGTGAAGAATTAGGGTGTGGACAGACATGACAAGGAAAGAAGAGGCATACAAAACATACCTTTCAGCAGTGTGCACTGAACAGTTGGGTTTTATTAGATAAGGTCCACATCCACAGG
The DNA here is from genome assembly GCA_036877545.1 of Yasuhikotakia modesta. Classification (NCBI taxonomy): domain Eukaryota; kingdom Metazoa; phylum Chordata; class Actinopteri; order Cypriniformes; family Botiidae; genus Yasuhikotakia; species Yasuhikotakia modesta. The sequence continues at coordinate 11,449 of JBAJNP010009353.1, forward strand.
GTGACTTACAGTCCACAAATGTAAGGCTGTGTTTTCTGCCATGTTAACAGAAGAAAAGTTACTAAAAATGAAATCGAGAGGAAAAACAAGCCCCCGTAGGTTATTTCAGCACAAAAACATGCAGCTGTACTTTGTTTGAGGGAAGGGGCCATTTTACTGCTGGTAAAATGGCCCTCTGTGGTTCAGGTGTTGTCTTTTAAATGGTCATTCTGAATGCAATAAAGCATTCAGTTACACTGGCCTTTAAATTGCTGTCATGCCAATTTCCACATTATGTAATTACCCAGACATACAAAGCACAGGCACGTGATAAAAAGGACCTATAAAACAAAGCTGTTAGCTTACAGTTATTTGTTGAGTTTTTTTTCAAATATATTTTTTATTTATGAGGTAAAACAGCAGAAAGAAAAGCAGTAGTTTGCTTCTAAAATGTGTGTGAGGTGTTTACTTCACCGTTCTTCTCCACTTCTTCATTAATCATTTTTTGTAGCCTTATTTTTGTGTTTTTATTAAATTATTTTTTTATTATTTTTCATTTTCAATTAAATTAATCTCATAAAATTAATATAATAATAAATATATAATTTTATAATATGTTCATTTAATATTAGTATTACTCAGGTGTCTGTAATTAAAAGTTGTTTATTTTACTTTTAGATGGCAGTCTACCCTGTATACTCCCTATTACCACGGCAACAATTGATGTCTGTTCCGACTTAGTAAGCATCCAATCAGTGTGGTCAAGTATCTTGAAAGAGGAAAAAACAATTAGCTGAATAGCTTATGTTGAATTTATTCCAAAGGTGATGAGGACCAATTCAGCTTATAAAAATACAGTTTGTTATAAAGATATTGTTGTCTCTGCAGTAATAATGGGTTCAGCAGTTCTGAACTTTGATTTTCTAAAACAAACTACTGATTTTGTTTTTGACTACTGATATATATAGACAGATAGATCAAATAATTGATGTATAAGGATGCTACTAACCTGTAATAAAACAAAGGAACTTGTTCACCACAAATGGGTTCCCATGGGAACTGGGATAGGAGTGTGTGAGTGTGAGCTGTCTTAGATCCCTTGTTCAGTTCAGCCTGTGACTCATTCCACATTCCTGGCCAGTGGAAAGAGCTCTCTCTCAGATGATAGCGTTAGCTGTGAGAGATTAGCCTATTGCACTTGTGAAACTGCCACAAGGGTGGGGGGGTGGATATCAAGATTTCTGATATCTTGGCCTCAAGTGCTCACTCGGATATTTCCTGTCAGTAAAAGAGGCCACTCTTCCTGCTAGACAGGTGAAGACATGAGGGAAAATATGCATAAACAATCTGTTGTAACCACAACATTGGGCAAGCTTGATGTTTTATACACAATGGGATATCTTGTTATAGWTAWACACWRTKSRAWATMWKKTYAAGWCTYAGTRRRTKCAWKWYTCTTTTTTTAATATTTTGGTAACACTTTAAAATACTGTTTAATACTTTATAGGTAGTTACACAGGATCTAATGCAGAACAAATGGTTAGTACATTAACACTGTAGTCACTACTAATAACTAAAAAGCAAGCTTGATTAACTAATGAGTAGGTAATAGCATACTAATGTTTGGGGAAATTAACTTGATACTTAATAAATAGTCTTTATAACTACTTTAAATGCTGTATGCCTCCTGCTGAACTGTACATTAACTAAGGCTATTTAAAATAAGTATTAATTACCCACTTATGCAACAGTTAATTAAATGAATTATGGTTTCTATATGATCCTGTTTATTATCATTAATGCAACATTTTTATGTTTGCTAACTTTAAACCTTTTATGTTACATATCTTTACACTGTTGTGACTAAGTAGCTTATTGATAATTAATTCATAATATAATACATAATTCCTTTATACTTTCTGGTCTAGTAGAAGAAAGACAATTTGTTTGGCATTAGTTATTTCATAACTACATGTTAGGAAAAAACAGTACTTTAAAGCGTTACCATTTTATTTGGTAACAATTTATTTATTCATTGTGTTTACAGGCATAACAATAAATATTATATTTTATTCTATTTAAAATCCAAAAATACTTGAAATTTTGCTGTGTGGTGGTAAAGATTGATTTGGATATCTTTAGATTTCCATTATTATTGCTGTAATTGTGGCTGTATCGCTAGATTAAATCAATGGTAGAGAATCACAAGGAGCGATGATTTAATCTAAGTGCAGGTAAAGCTTAATCATCTTAATGTGCAACGAAACAAAGAAACCATCCAAGCAACATAACATAATACTAGGGTTTATAAAGGCAGGTTAATGAGAGGTAACTAAGGGAAAAGAGCAAAAAATCAAGGGGAAACCAGGCACAGGAACAAGACAAATTCTGCAAACTAAAAGACAAAAGTAGATTTTCATTTCAAGCCATTGCATAAACCCTGAAGGTACAAACTGCTGATTTTACCTTTTAGAGCATAACTGCAGTGACACATATAAGGGTGTACTCTCACTAAAGGCACGGTTGACCTATACCGAGTCAAGCACGACTGC
>JBAJNP010009354.1:0-18324 GCA_036877545.1 Yasuhikotakia modesta
AAAGCAACAGACAATGCTCAAAACATTGAAACAACAGCTTAAAACACAAGGAAACGCTCACAACAACAATAACATCCATGGTCACCTTAGAGGAGATGATGTGAACTTCTATCCCTTGATGAAATAGAAGAGTTCAGGAGTTACAAAACCTTGTTAGCTGCCTGCGAGAACATCATGCAGCAACTACAATCTCATGATCATCTCTTGTTAGCTTAGCAACATCAAATCTGACTATTTTTCTTAAGCGTCCCTGACTGCATTAACATGTTCCACACAATTATTTTCTTATGGAGAGCATTCTAAATCACTCTCTGGACATTGTTCATATGCCACCTACATAGGCGGTTAACAGCAAGGCAGCTTACAAGGTTTCAGAGGACACAGACTGGTTGACAGAGAGACTTGTGTAACAAAGACCAGAATGATAGAGGATGATGAAAAGTGATGGAGATGCTGAGATGGATCAAAGGTACAACGGGTCGGATCTACTCACAGTTCCTCCACCTGCTTCATGCGCACAGACACGCTGCACGCCGCCTCCTTGCTGGCTGCGTTCCTGCGCAGTGCAGGGCAAGCAGACGCATGCAAGCGTTTCAATCAGGAAAGAAAGCAAAGAGGAGCAACGAGGGGTCAGAAAGGTTATTAGGAACAAAGAGTTAGTGGTTACAGATGGTGACAGCTACAGCAAGATGGAAGATCATGAGAGGCTTTGGGTTAAAAGGAAATACTTTATTCAGAGCATAAGTTGTTAGATTGAAATCAAGACTAATAAAAATGTCAGCCCCAAAGATTAGTCAACATCTAAGGTTTATAGGCAGATTGGCGCTTACTGGTTTTCAATCTGATCCTGTCGCAGAGCGATGCTGCCTTGTTCGTCCAGCAGGTTCTCGCGAGAGGAAGACTGAGTTGGGTCCAACTTCTTCACGTACGCCGCGGGAACAAAGCCCTGCCTGTCATTCACTTCCACTTTCCACCAGTCCTGAAGTGGCAGATACATTCATTCATGAGTCCCACAAACTGGCAAGTTACGTGACAAATATTTTGGGAATTTTTGATCACCTTGTTGGTGCTGTTGAGCAGCGTGAGGATGTCGCCCTTCTTCATGGTGACCTCGCGTGGACTCTTCTCCTGGTAGTCATACAGAGCCAGAACCAGTTCCTTACCAGTCTCATCGTCGGTGGGGGCCACTTGTTGCTGGTGATCCCACAAGAGAGTCAGATGAAATCAAAGGGACCAAAATCTAGGTCTACTAACTAGGTCTTTGCACTAACACAATTAGCAATAAAATCCACATTATCTTCAAAACAGTCATTATAAGGTCTTACTCTGCAGGCCTGAGCTTCTTCTTTAAGTGCATGGATGCTGCTTCCGTAGGCGCTCAGGTCGGACATCAACGCCTCGTGCTTCTTCAGAAGAGCCTGTGAATTAAAACAGTTTTCAGAACTTGTGTAATTTTCTGAGCAAGTCAATTTTTTTCCAGCCAGCTAGTAGCTTTAAATGTACGAGCAATGATTCTCGGTGCAAGGATGCATCCATCAACCAATAATCAATAAGATGGAAAAGCTAGATTTCTTTCCCCCTTTCATCTTCACCTCTGCAGAGTCCTCGTCCTTTCCATAATCAGTGCTTCCCACGATGGGCTCTTTCTCTCTCATCCAGGATTCAGCCTCGTTGGCATCAGCAAAATACTGCTGGGCCTGCAGAGAGTCTTCCAGATCCTGCCTGCGCTGGGCTGCCCTTCCCTTCAGTCCGTCCCAGCGGTTGTGTAGCTCCTGCAGCTTGGCTTTCACATCCTCTCCTGCAAAGTGACCTGAGAGGAGAAGAGATTTTTTTATTAATTATTGCGTTAGTATTTTCTCTCATTATTTTTTTTCCATTTTCTTCTTATTTTTAACAATTTTAGCCTTTTCAGACAATGAGAAGATGAACGTTTACCCTCATCCACCATGGCCTCTCCCTTCTGAGTAACAGCCTTGATCCGGGGCTCATGACCAGAGATCTCTGCTTGAAGAGCCTGGTGCTTCTTCAGTAAGTTCTGCACTCCAATAAGGTCTTTTCCTGAAAGGATACAAGAACCACATTCTATAAATATCAGCCAACTTTAGTTTCGTTTTATAGGAGACCTTGTCATATGTAATTCAATCTGAAGACTGACCTCTGTTTGTGGAGGAGGCAATGGGTTCCTTCTCTCTGATCCAGGTCTCTTCATCCTCAACATCTCTGAAAAGCTGCTGCAGACGCAGAGAGTCTGACAACTTCTGCTTCCGGGCGGCCATTGGCTCCTTCAGAGCTTCATAACGTGCCACCAGAGCCTCCTGTTTCTTCTGGATGTTATCTGCATCAAAATGGCCAGCCTCCTGGAACTGTCTGGCCTGAATGGTGATTCCATCAATGCGGTCCTGTCAGGAGAAGATAAAAAGATCTCAGTTATGAAGATCAGTCACACAGATGAAGCACAGTAACCACAACATCATATTGCTCCACCAACAACTTGAAAAACCTCCAGAGTTTGTCACCTGGTGGGCCGCCACATCCGCCTCTAGCAGAGCATGTTTCTTCTGAAGGTTCTGGACACTGGTCAGGTCTTTTCCAAAGTCATCAGAGGCCAGGTGTCCCTCCACCTCGTACAACCACAGCTCGATGTCTTCTACGTTACGGTTAAACTGCTGCTGCTGGTTGGCTTCACGCAACTTAATCCCTGAAAAGAAAAACTCACTTTGAGTTTCATGTTTGTCATTTATAAATGGTTAAGAAAGTTAAAATATAACTTCCCATCATAACATTAGGGTTTCATCACACACTTTAAACTGCAACTAGTATTTGAGAACTAACTTTTAGATGTTTTGCAACTAAAACTTACAGTCAGCAATTTAATAACTTGAAGTAGCAGATTACTCATCAACGCATTCTCACCTTTGAGCTCAGTGGCCTCCAGGAGTTTCTTCCACTGAGAGCTGACCTCATCCATGCGTGTGGACATCTCGCTGGAGGCATAGTGTTTTCCATCCACCAGCTCCTGGCCGGACTTCTGCAGTGCGTCAATGCGGCTCTGATTGGCAGAGAGTTCGGCCTCAAATGCCTGGTGCTTTTGGACCTTCCCTTGCAGGTTAGATGGATCCTAGAAGAAAGAGATTGAGTAGAAGACAGAAGGTTCAAAGAGATGAAAGTCAAAGAGAGTTTCTTTCATCATTAGTACTTGTTTCACTTTTGGAAGTCAAAAGTTCTTACAAGTTCTAGAACCACAAACCTTGTAGGCCTCATCAGTGGCGGTCTTCATCTTCTCATTGATCCAGCTCTTGAGTTCATCAGAGTCCCTGAAGAACTGCTGCAGATGGAAGGAGTCCTCCAGGGCAGCGCGGCGAAACTGAGCACGCTCGTGAAGAGCGTTGCGTCTGCTGAGCAGCTGAAGCACAAAAACAGGGAGTTTAAAGCATCGCACTGTCTATTACTCAGCCCTTCAGCCATCGCTGGGTTTCAATGATGGATGTTTTAGGGTGCCTAAAATCTCCACTTACTGCATCTCTGCGGGTCGCCACATCCTCCTTGGCGTAATGGTTGTTTTGGATAAGTTTGGTGGCAAATTCATCCAGGGCCTAAATATTCCAGTAGAGAACACAAAAGACCAAATTAAATATACTATGATACAATACTCTAAAGGTTCTTTAACTGTGTGCAAGATATATGGTTTCCTACAGTGATCTTCTCCTCCTGGGCACTGAGGGACTTCTCAAAGTCCTCGTGTTTCTTCAGAAGAGCTTCCACACTGTCCAGAGAGTCTCCCAGATCTTCATTCAGAAGGAAAGCCTTTCAGAAACACAGATCGAGACCCATGAATGAACGCTTTATGTTTGAAGGCAAGTCTGTTTGGAAACAGACATGCTGTAGATGATGCTCCTTAGATTCATTAAGATGATAATGTCAATTTGTACCTCTTGCTTGCTCATCCAGTTGTCGACCTGCTCGGTGTCTCTGTAGAAGAGCTGCAGGTCCATGCATTGCTCGTACTGCTGTCTGCGCAGCTCCCACAGCTCCAGAAGAGACACTTTCTCCTCAGACAGGATCCCCAACTGCACACAGTTTAGGAGACAATCTTACTCTCATTCTGGAGTTACACTGTCTGGTGAAAACAGCCTAACCAAAGTTATGAAACCGTACCTTTTCTTTGACCTCCTCTGAGGCGTAGTGTCCCGTATTGAGCAGAGCTTGTCCTGCTTCATCAGTCGATTTAAAACTGTCCTCGTGAGCATCAATCTCACCCTGAGAATCAAAAATGACATGTCAGTGCCTGTCAGTTCCCTGGGAGATCTAAAAGCCAAAAACTGCTTTTTAAACACCTTGTGTTCCTGGTGGCGGTCGAGGAGAGCTTCAGCTCCGGCAACATCATTGGCAAGTTCATCTGCGTTGATCAGAGCCTTCATCTCCGTCACCCAGCTGGTGAGGTCACGGAAATCTGCAGTGAATCGCTGCAGCCTACAAACATGAACCCAACCGCAATCGTGAGCCAGCGCTGAGAAACTGGCAGTAGATTTAAAACTAAAGAGCAGCATCTCACCTGTACGAGTCGTTGAGGCGAGCGTGGCGCTCGGCCGCCAGCGTACGGATTTGCTCCCAGTTGGTAATGAGTTCGTCTCTTTTCAGGTGGATCTGAGTGGCGTTCTGGGGGTGTGTCTCCTGCAGACGGTCTGCCTCACCTCCAAGAGTGTTGACCTGAGGATAGAAGATGTGGCCATATGTAACTTATCTCTGGTTTACAGTCCTTTTAATAAAAATTAGTTGGCTGGACATACATCGTCTAAATGTGTTACTCACATGGAGGAAAATGTATAAATGTGTGTGAAACTGGCACTTTAAAGTATGAGGTAAAGTCTTCTGATTTCTTATTGTGTAAAAAATGTTATAAATAAACTTGCCTAGCTTAAGTGGGAAGGACAATCTTTGTTGTATTTTATACTAGCACAAGTAAGACAAAAACAAGAGACTGTATTACGTTTGTAGACCTGTCGATACTGACCTTGTCCTCCAGGGCCGCCAGGTCTCTCTCCAGTCCCTCGTGTTTACGCAGCAGAGCTTGAACGCTAGCAAGGTCACGACCAAAGTCATCAGACGCCATCAGCTGCTCCTTCTCCTTAATCCAGCTGATCGTCTCGTCCACGTCCCTGTAAACCACAGCAAAAAAATTTCATAACCGCAAACATCCAAAACTGATTCACCATTTTAAATCCCAACGACATCACTTCCAGTCTTGTATAACTCACCGGTTGAACCTCTGCACCTCAGCAGCTCCGAACAGCTTGCCCTGCCTCTGCTGGGACAGTCCCTTCAGCCTCTGCCAGGCCGTGTTCACCTCCTCCTGCTTCTTCAGGATCAGCTCGGCCTCCGGGTGGTTCTCCTGGGTTAGCTTAGCTGCTGCCTGGTTCACCTCGTTCACACGCTCCTCGTGAGCTGCCAAGTCTGTTTGGAACTCCTCAAACTTCTTCTGCAGAACCTCCACATGCTCCAGGTCTTGCCCAAGTTCCTCTGAGGTGACAATAGCTTCCTGTAAAACATGATACAGCTTTAAATCATCTAAACCAGACTTGGAAAATTACAAACTGTGGTCTCAGACTCTGGTTCTGTTTATATGGCATCTACTATTGGTTCACACCTTGTCGCTGATCCAGTCCAGGGCATCCTCGCACTCGCGCAGGTACTGCACCAGCTTCTGGGCCTGCAGGAGACGCACTCCCTTCTCCTTGGTCTTCTGCAGGAGGAGATCCCACAGACGATGAAGCTCCTCCAGGCGGGTCTGAGTTAATGGGAATAAGGACAGAAGGTGAAACAGAAGACAAAAACATCTCCAGCAGGCATCAGGACACGCTCAGCTCAGTTCAACACTAAAGGTGTATTTTTTAAAAATGAAAGTCAGCTTGAACTATAGCAGAAGGACTGAGGAAATGTTAGATTGATCACAGCACACAGTTTGAAGACCATGCATATCTTCATAAAGAGAAACAGAACAAATGTTTTAGACCACCCAAGTACCTACTGGAATAAAACTTCCATAATTGACACTTTTAACTAGCGGTCGTTGAGATGTCCGGTAAGGCGTGAAAGACTAACCCATACAGGCAGATGTTAGTTTAGAACATCCTTTTTAGAAACAAATCAATATACAAGCCAATATACCAACATTCAAATGTGCAACTTGTTGAGGAACATTAGCATGTGCATTAGCGGGTTTTAAAAGAAAGTGTCTCTTACTCGGATGGTTTCAGATGCAAAGTGGCTTTCAGATATCATGAGGTTTCCTGTCTCGTCCAGTTTGACGATGGCCCCAGAGTTAGCCTGCACCTCGGCCTCAAACGCTTGATGTTTCTGGAGCTTTCCCTGAGAGATCACAGAAACATCAACACAAACAATGGTGTGGTAGACGCTGCGCAATGTTTTTTTATGAAACTCAAGCCTGCTGGCCATGTTGCCTGACCTGTAAGTTACTGGGATCCTTGTAGTTCTCATCAGAGGCAATCTGTAGCTTCTCTTGAATCCATTTCTCCAGCTCATCCGCATCACGACGGAAGAACTGGAACCGGTACGAGTCCTCAAGTTTCTGCCTGCGCACAGTAGACAGCTCTTTGAAGCGTCGGTACCGGTCCAGAACCTGCAGTCGGCGCTCCTGGATGTCTTCGGCCGACTCCAGAACTTTTACTCCACTGATATCCATTTTCTAGAAAGCATGTAAAAAATGTGTTAAGAAATCAATGAATGAATCTCAATGTGGGCAAGCAATTAACAAAAGAGCTTTTTGAGTTGGAAAAGGAAAGGAAACGAAAGCAAGGAACAAACAAACATTTATATCTATCGCATAACAAACTCAATGCTTTGAAGAAGTTAGGTTCTGTTACCTAAAACTAGACAGACATTTTATGAATGAAAAGAAACTCTCGCTAGCAGTGGTCAACAGCTGAACGTGCGAGGCGGAAATTCCTCACACCTCAGAGCTAACAGACACAAAGAGAGTGCTGCCCTCAGCCCCCAGCTCTGAACACAAACCCCCCACCGTCATCCAGACCAACCGCATCTGTCCCTCGTTTTCAGTGGGAGGGGGACGGCGTTATTTCAGCTGGATTTAAGGGAGAAGGAAGGTGGACACATCCATTTTATTCTTAGAAAAATGCACTCAAACACATTACCAAACAAAGTGATGTTTGTAGTAGCTATAAGGCACATTAAAAATACAGAGCGGCATGAATTCACTTCACACACTGGTGTGAACATCTGGATTCACTCTGCATTCGGTGTGAACGGTTTGGTGTGAGATTCTGAAACTCTGGTGTGAGTTTTAAACTCTGTTAAAAAAATTGCGAATTTTTTTAACCCTTTCTGTCAAAAGTGTTTCACAATAATGCTTATAGGAAAGATTTCATAACACTATCATTTGGTGAAGCTAACCTATTAAGGACACAAGTGAGAAGGATTCAGGTTAGTCCAAGGTCAGGATAGAAACAAAACAGCCCTCTTAACAAACGCTAATGGCCAGTCTATGGAGTCCACCACAGTCAGCCCAGATCAATATAGCCTATTGTTATGCTGAGCAGAACTGCCAGGATATTTCAACTAACGCCCTACGTAGCCAATCGCTGTCCTAAACATTAAAGAGACAGAAACAAAAATGAATAATGGAGATAAACAAAGCAGTACGTTTCAGCAGATGAACCCATAATCGACTGCTGTTACCAAACATCCGGAGGAAATTTAAAGCTTGAGTGAAAGGAGAGTAGACAAAATTACGACAGAAAGTAACTGGCTAATGTCTGAGCCATTAGCGAGGGCTAATCAATCATACAGTGTCTGTAGAGAGACTGGAGCATCGCAGCCACTGCAGCCAGGCATCAGTCACTAATAACAGTCACCTAATTTAATAAACACAAAACACATTTGGATTTGATACATAATGAGGGACTGAAGGGATACGTCACATAACACACGACCAGCAACTCAGCAGCCCAGCCTGGATTTAGTGTTTTATCTCATCGACATTTCTTCATTTAAATAAATTATTTACAACAGAAAGAGAGCTTAACATCCTACCATAAGAGCCACTGAGCCCATTCTACGGTTAACCCCAAAGAAACATAAATGTACAGTGAGTTAAGGCGGTAAACAGACCACACCCCTGTATGCAAGAGAGTGGATGTTTCATAAACCGCTAACACCGCTTGTTCTCAGTATTGTTGTCATAAAACATTTCCTAAACACAAAATCCCAAGGTCAGAAAACTGTCTGCACAGTGAAATAAATCATAAAAATCGTAATAAAAGCTTACCGGCGCACAGAGCTATGGGTTCACGAGCGTCACTGCGGTTCAGCTGCAGCAACAGATAGCGCCTCTGAACTCCGCTGCTGGCGACTGATAACACAAACTCACGTCTGATCCCTCCCTTTTCTCCCTTTGCTTTTGTTTTATTCAATTACTTAATTTAATTTTATTCCTCACACGCACACATTTATTGAACAAAGCGCTTCAGTAACTGCCTCTCACATTGGTACCACATGATGGTACCGGAAAAGTCCAGCCCACCCCCCTTTCTAAAGTACAGCTACCATGTATGATTCATGAACCCTTACAGGTTTACCATTACAAACCTTCTACAGAAGCAACATCTGTTTTATTTAACCACCAGCATTAAACACACAAACCCCAAAACCAACAGCTACAAAAAAACAACCAAAAAACCCTTCATCAAATCTAAAAACAGCTCTATTTCATGCAACAGCTTTTAAATGAACATTTTCTCTGTCTGAATCCTACAAGATGGTCGTCAGCTGTTCATAGATTGTATGTGTCTGTCTGGTAATGAGGTTGCCTCTTATAGCCCTCAGATTCTCTCCGAGAACAGCTGAGGTATTAATAACTTCAACAGTCTGAAACTGTTTCAAGGTGGCACAGATAATCTGTGACAGTGGTGAGAGACAGAAGCGCTAACCTGGTGTATTCAGATAACCAGAGAATTTGATCTCCAAACCGAGCAATCGTTACCTTTTCAAGAAGACAAGCTCTGGTGAAAGTCAAAAAAGCCTCATGCATCAAACGACGTAAACAAACACATTCATTAACATGTTAATTGTTCAGTCTGCACTAATGCAGTGACAAAATAAGAGTGCAGTTTTCTCTAGCATGTTGCACAATGCATTTAGTTTTCATTACCCTACCACCCAGTTCAGCTAGAGTACAGCACTTATCATTCGATGTACTCCCACTGCCAAACTGGGAATACTGTGAACAGAGAAAGGTCACGTTTAAAGCCTGGAAGTTTCCATGGTAACCCATCTGTATCCAAAAGCACTGACGACACAATGGGTGGAAGCAGGCCTGAGGAATTTAAAGGAAACAGGCGGAATGTCTCCAAGGATTTGGCCTGGATAAGTGTAACTGTTCGAAGAACCAAAGAGCCACAAGAATAGAAGAATGTGATGGAGGCACATTTGTATAACATAACATTTCCTGTTAACTCAAACGGCTCATTTATAAAGAGCTAAAAGCTAAAGCGCAGCAGAATAAAAATCAGCTACAGCTGAGCCCATCTTAAGCACACAAAATTCATGACTTCAGAGATCAGAACGGCACACGCAGTCTGAATTAATGACAATTCATAACAGCACGTCAAATGTAACATCATGCAGTAAAATAAATTAAAAACACACAATCCATGCAGTAAACACACACTCTAGAAAAATTTATTTTCATGCATTGCACACAAACATCACCCACAAACACACAAATAATCTCCCCAATATAATTAAATAATATAAAATGGCAGACGCAGATTGTGATATACTGTCACTTACATGCAGCGATGTTTGTTCAGATGATAACGGGTGTAAAAAAAAGTGCAAGTAACAGCGACGAAACGTTCTCCACTGCATGTATTAAACCATCTCTCCTGCCTCTCACTGCAGTGCAGGAAAAACATCAGACCTGCAGCGACAGCCAGAGCCCAGCCCATTCGTTTTTCTTTTCCACTGAAAATCCGTCCTTCCCACATTTATTCACTGCAAATATTTTTAATATTGCTACTTTGCTAATTCACAGCAAATCAGAATCAGAACACACAGAAACAACCACAAACCTGTCAGTTCACACATTACCTTCAGTTTGGGTTTAATAAACTTGGACATGGTAACAGGTGTCTCTGGGCAGCTATAGAACAACATTAATGCAGATGCAACATTACTGGTTAAGACACAGGAGCTTTCAAAAGACATTTACGAGTTCCACCACAAGAATTGTAAAATAAACTCAAGCCTGGATTAAACGAGCCACAGTAATGCAAGCAAGAATATGACAAAAACATGTAGGGTTATAACACAACAGACTACAGGTAAAAACAAATAAAACAGACTGTGATGGCGGCGATACGAACACAAGGGTGTCCCTTAGAGCCTGGAGCAAACAGCAGACCAGTTTACAGTTACACTGGGATGCAACATGAAACCAGGAAAGACAACGGCTGTGGCCTGTTTCCTATCATGTACAGAATTACAAGCTTCAAGATAAATGGAGTTCCTACAGCAGCGATGGCTTTCTGGTTTATAACATCTGCGTCATCATGAACGCAGAGTAGCTGTGAGTTAAACAATCACGTATTACTTAGTTTGGGCAGGTTGTGCAAAGTCAATCCATCTCCACAGGCCAGAAATAAACCAGAATGGTTTTGGTTTCATCCTGAACCAATAAGATCTTCAAGATGCTTCTTTCATACCCAATAACTAAAAATCTTAGGGTCTCCAACTAAAAAGTATGAAGACCCTGATTTTTATATACTTGGGAGTGGTTAACTAAACAGCTGCACTGGCAAAACCGAACGGACCGCTACCCTTACGTGGACCCCAGCTTTAATATTCTGAGACAGGAGACCACACCCAAAAAAACATTTTCAACTATTTCAGCATGCATGCCGTCAGCCCTCGAGGACACAGGACGTGAAGAACAATGCATGCGGATGCATTCACGTTCGCAACACATTAGACAAAAATGTGACGCATTCCAGACAGTCTTGACACACAATTGTGAGGTAATTTTACAAAGCAAAATTGCTCTGAGCCACCGGGACTGAAAATAGGGCTGAAATTAGATCAGCAAGTGTGCTGATGTAGTACATTTAACGAAAGTGACTGGAAAGGCTATATTATACTCAATATAGCGTGACTGCAGAGTGTAACTTTTGAGCACTGCATACTAATGTCTGAACACAAACATTAATCTTGTGTTTGGTTATGCTCAGCAGGGCTTTTGGCATCCAGTTAAATCATCACTTAACCATAAAAGAGAAAAATCCACGGGTGCAAAACAATACAGAGCGTTAACAAATCTAGCAACACATTGAAAGCAAAATAAACCAGCAAACGTCAGAATAAAATGCAGTATTGTTGCATTAATGATTACTGCTTCATTCAACCTGTTTATAAATAAAGCTGATCAAAAACTGATAATAAAACGATAATTCATGACCCAAGTTGTTTTTTAGCAATAGCTGGTATCTCTGTCAAAACATTATCTATCCAAAACGCTACTATGGTAAGATATGCATGTAAGTGCTGGTTTATCATGTTTTGCATGTACAGAAATCATTAAAAACACAAGAAAAGCACAAGAAAAACACAAGAAAAGCACAAGAAAAGGCCAGGCCTCATATCAGATCATCAATCCCATGACAGAGGCGCTGGGCGGGTCCTCTGTTAGCCTGAATCTGTCTATAAACCCACATAAACTCAATAACATACATCAGTTACTGCTGAAAACACGTAATATTACACGAGTGTCTTTGTCTGCAATGGAATATATGTTATTGTGAGATTAATGGCAATTCAAGCACAAGTTAGACCTTAATGCCATATGCAATAACATAACAATTAAATCCAGTATAAATCTATATTGCCCGTACAGTCTCTAATATTTACATTTTAACTGTATTGTTTTTATATGTGTGTTAGCTCTGCTGCTAACACCTCAGGACACTGTCATGAAAGCTGTATTGCTAACGTGCATTTAAACGAATACTATAGTTGAATATAATGTAAATAAACACGTATATAAATACAAACAAACATGCACTGTATTGCATATATATACATATATATATATACACACACATATATACATAATAAACACCCGCGGCTGTTGAGACGCCCTGCACGGCCCTCGTCGTAACAAGCGCTGCTTAAACCCAACAGTTTGCATCGAAAGGACGAGAAATGCGTTTTGTTTATAATAAAACGTCGTTTTGTTGTGTCGTTTCTCACCTTGTTGGAGGTTTTCGCTGTTTTTGCGGGACTGGATAGAAACGAATGAAGCAACGAGACCAGCTGCGCGAGGCAGTGACGTCATGCGCCGCAGCAGCGAGCCTGACGGAAAAGGCCGAACGCTCCGCTTCGACTCCGGCGATTATAGTGTCTGTGCATCATCCAGGTAAAATAAAGTCCATGAATCCACACAAATACACGGGATTTACTGTTTTCCATACTGATTAAAAAATGGACAAAATAATTAGGTGAATTTCCTGACTGCCATTTCTAGAGCCTGAGGGTTATGGGTTAGTAATAATCACAAAATCCACTTCATATGAGACATTCATTTGTTTTGCATTCATTTGTTGCACATTTAACACATTTAATTTTAACAAAACGCATGTTTACAATGGTCAAAGTCACATGAGGTTGTTTTTGTGTTACTTTATGAGTAACTGTAAATTGGAAATAAAGGACATCATGTTTTCTTCATAATAAAGAGTTTCTAGAGCTACAGCAGAAAGTAAGTTGTGGATTTATTGATGTTAAAATGTCGATTAAGCAGGATGCGTGTCTGTCTGTTGTTTGTCAAGGTGGAGCCCAGTTTCTTTAATGGCCCATCTTTGTGTTTTTATTTTACAGACTTGCTGAAGTAGTTTCTGTAAGTATTTAAAGACTGTGCAAATGTCTGTGTAACTATTTGTGAACACTGAACCATCATGCAAATGTCTGTCTATTGTAATGCCTCGATTCACAGGTGACCCGTTCACACCCGGAGGAGGTCCATCAGTAACCCAACATGTATATAAAGCACCAGATTTCTTATCTAGTCACTCCAGTCTTTCTTAACTTCTGTATTATGGAGCAAGACACGCGAGCCTGTGATTTCTGCGGATGTATCCGGGACCGGAATGATGGTTCCGTCTCGTTCTACAGGTGGGTCCGAATCTGTGACCCGTTTTGTCTTCGGTGGTCCTACAACAAAACGGATCCTGCTACTGACGAATCTTTCCTTACAGTTTCCCATTACAGGAGGAGCATCGTCGGAGCTGGATAGCAAACATGGGCAGGGATGCTGACTGGAGTCCCTGCGGATCCTCCACTCTGTGCTCCGCTCACTTCACTCCGGATTGCTTTGAATCCGGATCAACGCGTTTACATCCGAACGCGATTCCGACTTTATTTAATTTCACACAGTCGACGGTAAGTTTTCATTTAATCCTTCATTTAATGTATATTTCTGTAATTCACAAAAATGCATGTGCATATATCTTACAATTCTCTTGAATCTCTTTGCATTCTTTCATTAGAGGCAAAACACTGAAAGCATTGCCCAGAACCAAGCAGCATCTACTGAGTCCACATGCTGTGACTGTCATAAACGCCTGCAGGCCTCAGAAAAGCTGTACCAGCTGAAACTGGCTGCTGCCCAACTTCAAATAAAGGAGTACAAGAGGAATTTAGCAGAGGAGTCACGGAAAGCATCACAATGGCAGAAGAGAGCAATAGTTCTGCAGAGTGCAATCAGAGCAATGAAACAAAGAGCCACAATATCTACAACAAGAAAAACTTCAACACCTAAACAGACTTTGGACTGAAAAACAGTGCAGTCTTGATGTCATTATGTTACTTTATGAGGTTTTTTATAAGACTTTAATTCATACACATTGCATGTATACAAAATGTTCTTGGCAAAATAACAGAGAAGCATTGCTATTTTTCACATAACACATCATCAGATAAATACTACAACACATAAAACTGCACTTCATGATTACAGTGTAAACATTGATAGCACCCATCAACATGTATTTAGATAATAAAATGTGTTTTTTCACAGTGAATCAATTGTAAGATTGATAAGACTTAGCAAAAGTTTATTAAAATGATGCAAGTCAAAAAGCCTGAGTTTGAAGTTACTTTAAGTTTGAAGCAACAATAAGCGATAAAGCTGGTGTTTCCACTGACTAGTTGGATACTAACTAAAACTATAACCGAAACAACTTGAAATGTTGAATAACTAGCAGAAAAAAAGACAAGAATAAATTCACAATGACACCAATGTCAGTATAGGTTGTGGTACTGAAATGCTATTGGATGAAACTTACAATAAAAATCTTAAATCAGTTTCTTACATAACAACTGTCTTGAGACCAGTCGTATCAGCTGAAGTAAGTCTCAGACTGGTGAAGGTGTTTGCAGTGAGGACCCAGTAAGAGCAGGATCTCCAAACACGCTGGCATAGGATGATTTGAGGAACTGGATGTAGTTCTGTAGGCTATGGTTCGTGCTGTCAGACTGCTCCAGTTTGTCCTTCACGTCTTGTAAACGGCTTTGGTACCTCAGTTCCGCCTATGAGAAAAACCACACACCAACTTACAGATATACCTACAACATTTTATTGCACAAAATTGGGACCTACATTTTATGCACACATTCAAAAATACACAACTGGATTTATTAAAACATAGGGTCTCCTAAATGACTGACCTCCTCTTTGGCCCGTTGTAATTGGTTCAGCTCAGCCGTGGTTCTGCTCAGTTGTGTTTCTAGGTCAACAGCTTTGGACTGAGTGGCACGTTCCTTTGAGGTCACACGCTCCCTGGTCTGGTTAACCTGCCAATTAACAACTACTTATCAATAAAAGTGTGTTTAGATGAGTTAAAGTGTGGAGGGCGGAGCCTGACCTGTCGATGGGAGTCTTTGAGCGTCTCCTCCAGCTGCCTCGTCAGAACACTGCACTCCTGATGCTTCTCCTCCAGACGCTTTTGGTTGCTGTGGATCGTTTCTTCTCGTTTGGCAATCACCTGCATGAGCTCCTGATTTTGAGAGTTGGCTTCCTTCAACTTCCTGCTGGAGCACATTGAGGAAATGAAACATTGAGCAAACTGAAAACAGAAGGATTGATGGTTCAGAAGATACAGAAGGATAAAGTGACGGACCGCTCGAGGGCATCTGCTTTTTGTTGAAGCTGCTTGCTTTCCTCAACCAGCACCGCATTCTTGTGTCTCATCATCTCTACCTGACTGTTCTGTTGCTCCACCTACATAAGTCAAGAAAGCACACAGAGATCCTTTACTTTGTAAAGACACAAATAACATTTAAAACATGATTGGTTGTGTTTAATTCCATCATACTCACCTTGCTGTGCAGCTCTGCAAGAGACGTGTGGAGTTCTGTGTGTGTTTTTTCCTGAGCATGTTCTTTCTCAAGAGCTTCCTGCAGCTGAAGTTCTGCACGTCTCAGAGCTTCAGGAAGTGGCTCCAGCTCCAACAGACGAGCAACCAGCTGCTTTTTCACCTGCAGGATCTCCTGGTCCAGATTTTCTCTCACTGTACGAGCTTCTCGTTCAACCGCCTGCAGATGTTCACAGTACTCGTTGGCCTCAGCTCGTGTCTTCAGCACCTGCAGATTTCAAAGAAGCTGTAGCCATCGACAGAAATAAACAAGCAGAGGCACAAAACATGAAGTGAAAGTTTGAAGGTCACACCTGGGCTTTATAGCTGTCCACCAAAATCTCATACTGCTTCACCGAACCCTTAATCTGCTGGACCTCAGACTGGGACAAAGTCAATTTCTCCTCCAAAGCAGACAAAGTGGCCTGCAAACGCACAATAATTCAGATGCGTACAGACTTGTATTATGTTTATTTAAGACTGGGGTCTGGTCAGTAAGATCTGGGATACTGATGGATTGTGGGTAAAAATGAAACTGAATCGGGTCATTACAGGTGTAGATGGACAAACCTTGAGGCTCTGGTTCTCCAGGAGTACTGTAGCGTTCTCTGTAGTGAGCTCATGATGGCGGTCTAACAGCGCGTCTCTTTCGGATCGGGCTTTGCCCTCCTGTCCACGCAACTGCTCCGTCAGATCTGCAATACAACTAAAAGAAAAGGGCTAGAATAAATTTCTATTCATTCAGAACCTGCTTCAACGTACAAGAAACACATTGTGCTGAGAGTTTAGCAAGCATCGTTGTGCAAACCTGTTTAGCTGTGTGATCTCCATCTCTAGCCGGTGCTTCTCCTTCGTGTTCTTTGCGTGCTGCCTGAGGTCTCGCAACTGTTCCTGCAGGTTTTTCATCTCCCCCTGCTGCTGGCTGATGGATCGCTCCAGATTCTGGACCAATCAGAGAGAGACGAGCAAGATGATGCAAACTCACCTGTTATTCTATTATCATAGTGCTGCTCATAAGAGTTAATACATGGAGTTTACAAAAGCTGCATGTATTACCCTGATCTGAATATGCAGACGGTTGTTTTCTGTCTCCTTGGTGAGCAGCTGTTCCTTCAGATGAGCTTGGGTGGTCCCCAGGACCCTGGACACCTCCCTGGTGGTCTTTAAGCTCTCCTGTTACAACAGCAAACATTAAGCATTACAATAAATGACAACGTCGTACAAAAACATGCTATAAACATATATTGTTTACCTTCTCATTTTCTAACAAGGATGACAGTCGATTAACTTCCATCTCTTTGCTCTGGAGTTTGTCAAGAGTTCGCTGCAGGAGAGAAGAGAGAGCTGGGCTCAGAAACAAACAGAGTTTGACCAACAGAGGATTTGCAGGTTTTGATGAGAAGGATGCAAAGACAAACCGAATTCTCTGCTTCCACCTCAGAAATCCTTTTCATCAGAACATCTTTCTGCTCCAACAGTCTCAGAGAATTCATCTGTGAAATACATTTACCCACGTTTCCTTGAGATAACAGAAGTTTTGAATGTTCTAGAATTGTGCAAAATGTCTATTTTTAAAAAAAGGTGTATTAACATTATTGAACTTTTTTAAAACGTTCCGCTGACAATTAATATTATATGAATGTTCCGTTACATTGTTTGACTGTTGCTGTGGTGAAGATGCAGTACCTCTCGGCTATGCTGCTCTCTCAGGAGACGTCTGAGGCTTCTGTTGGTGCTGTCAAACCTCCCCAACTTCTGCAGTAAAACGTCCTTCTGTTGGGCCAAGAGTGACGTGTCTGATCCTGGCGTCTTTCTCTCCTGTACCAATATAACCAATACCAGTGCAGAAACCATTGAAAGATCACTGGATGATACTTTTTGTAAAGTGATTTCTCTGGTGGAGTTGATTTGAAACAGGTTTGTGTTCGCACTTACGCTCCTGGACATCTGACAGAGAGTTTCGTGGAGAACCAACACCTGCCTGACTGCTGCACCGCTGTCCATCTCTGCCTCCACCAGTTTCCTGACAAGAGCATCTTTGTCTGACTGTAGACTCCTCCTCCCTCTAGAAAAGAATAAGAGGTTTCAATCACTTTTATAATTATGTACTAAAACAATCAAGGATCAATGACATCAAACACCTTCGTTCTACCTCCCAAAATTATTTTCTACCAGCATCTTCTCCAGGGACTCTCGCAGGTAGGAGTTCTCATCCTCGGTGGCCTCCACCTCTCTGGTGACCTCCCAAAGCTCCTCCTTTCGCTCAGCATTGACATGCTGTGACGTGCTCAGCCTCTCCAACTGCTGCTCCGTCTTATGAAGCTGAACCTTCAAACACACAACTGTGACCTGATTTTTCATCTTGCATTTTTCACATGGTGGTGAACTAAAACAAAGCTTTTGTTTTCACCTCATTCTTCAGAGAGCTGACCTCCGTCATCAGGCTCTCCATCTTCTTCTCGTACTGGCTGATGTGTCCCTGCAGAGCTTCTTCATTGGTGGAGAGATCCTTTAAACGAAGAGGAGACTGGGAGCGTTTGGGTTCTGACTGAGGTTTTATCTCCAGATGATGAGGAGGTCCCTAAAATCATACATCATAAAATCATCCCCTGTCCATCCAAACATATTAATTTAAAGTGTAAACACAAGATGTATGGTACAATATATAATTCTGTGTGACTGACCTCCTGTTTGAATGAGTTCTGTCTGGTTGTGACTTTGCCAGGTGGGATCCATGGAACTCTTGTCTTCACTTTAGCAGTAGAACGCAAACCGGGTTTGGATTTGACCTGAAACACAAAAGACATGGTGTAAAAACTGATGCTGAAATCCCTTTCAATTGTCCTGCAAAAATCACAGAAATTAGTTCTCAAAACAGGGAAGA
>JBAJNP010009355.1:0-18318 GCA_036877545.1 Yasuhikotakia modesta
GGCAAAAATCAATCTTTAAGACAAGATTTTAAATTAGCATAAAAACACCAAATTAACTAAATGGGATTTTATTTTTATACCCAGGAATCTCTAATAACAAACCTCTCAACTCTGAAGTCTGTTCGACTGTAATTAAAAACAGATACTTTCATATATTTGACTTCATCTATTTAATTATTTTTAAGTAATTTAAGTAAAAACAGTTTTTTCATTAACTTATTTTAATTAGCAAAAATATTTTGCTGTGTTACATTCAATCTGTTACCACAATTTACTCCCAATAGCAGCTTCATTTAATCATCTGCAACCCTGTAACCCACTTTGCATTTAATTCATAACACAATTAGCATTAATTCATTTAGCTTATTTACACAAGTTATCTGAGTATTGTCAGTGTTGTCACAAAATGGGTAACAGGGTTACAGGGTAACAGAAATGTGCAAACACAAAATAGATGCAAACTAAAATCGATTGTATAGCATGAAGTTTTCTGAGGGTTTTGTGCCTTTCATGGGCCATGTTAAAAACACTTATTTTGTACTTTTGTTTGAGACTTCAGGTTCTCAATGATTATGACCCAAACAACCTGTTTTTTCTCAGAAAAATGTAAATCACATGTAAGCATGAATCATGATTTAAGAGAGAGATGTGAAATAGGAAAGCTTGAGAAATGCGAGAACAGGACGCTTCTGCATTTTTCAGTGCATGCATGCATGCGAGTTTAGATGGACTCTTTTAACTGTGACTGCAGGCAGATTATTTGGTATGTGAAACACACAGCAGACAGACCCTCAACTGATCAATTTTCCCCTCACATCGCTCCACAATCCCGGCTGGAGCGAGACCTTCCTCTGCAACAAACTACAGCTGCATTAACAACGCATGCATCACACACAACGCATGCATCACACACAACGCATGCATCACACACAACGCATGCATCACACACAAAACATGCATAAACAACAATGCAGGTCAAAAATTCTGAGAGAGAAGAAAATTCTTACACAATAACAAGAAGCAGCTGGAGTTTCTGTGCAGGTCTGTGGGGAATAAAAAACTGAACAATAAAGCCACACAAGATAATATCCAGTCAGTAACTGACGGCTTCACAGTGAAGCACAATGTGCTGAAAAAAACAAATCTTTGCTTTTAATCCCACCTGTTAAAACAAACCTCAGAGGCTTCACGAAAAGTTACTGGAGTTTAAACACCAAAGAAACATCCTTTCGTTGTGAAATTGTTGTGATTAGTTTTCTATTCACTCATCTATTCTATAAATACATGATCTTTAAATAAACCATCCTTGCTTTTTCTTTAGCGATACAGCTGGGAATAATTATGTATTTAAGCAATTATCACTGTTGTGTTGGACTTCACACTGTTATGTCTGCCGGCACTATGAATTCAGCTCCATTAGGTTGGACACAGATGGTTTTAAACGGACAGTTTTTGCTCATTCCACTCATTCAGCTGGACTGAGGTCACAGAACCACATCCATTGTTCCCTGAGAAGTGAAAACATACGACACGACTCAAAAGCTAAAAACATCTAACAGCACAAACCACATGAGCAGAACCTCAGACAGAGTTTCCCTAACATTTACCTTAACAAGAAAGTTCAAGAAACATCCTAAATGTTCAGTTTTTAAGATATTATTATTATTGCTTGGTTGTAAGATTGTTATTTAACATTTTAATTTGATAACATTGTGTTATACTGTTTGTTCTCTGTGTTCATTTCCACCATGTGAGCTAGAACTTCACACACCGTTCACACTCAGAAATAAAGGTGACGAGAGATTTTCTTCAGCTTTGCTTCTCTAAACAAGCTTACAGTAAAAGTTTCTTAAAATAATTGTTTTGGACCACAGTTTAAAACTGCCGTAACATTTGCCTCTCTATCACCATCTCAACGTTTGCAAGATCAATAAATATCATTTTATCTGTTTATTTTCTTTAACTCACAGGTTGGATGACAACACGAATCATGACATTTGTTTCACTACAAACTGTTCACGTGTATCTGTACTTAAAATGTACTCAAGCTTCTTTCATTAAAGCTTCTCTTCCGTCACACTGTGTATCAGAGACGGAACGTTTTTATGGAAGAACGTGTGTCTTCTCTCTTCCTGTAATGATGGAACTTTCTCCTCAGTCCTTCTCAAACCCATCAAAGCCATAAAGAGCTAAAAGCAGCGGGTCCAGAGGAACAGACAACAACTCCTGTCGAAACGTCAGTGTCACAAATCCTCTCAGATCTGCCTCTTATGTTCCTCAGAACACTTTATTTAATTCAATCCACACGAATTCTGCCGGAGTGACAAAACTGACGTCCAGGCGTCTGTACTGTCAACACAAACGATGAAATATTAATTGAAATGTAGTAAGAACCAGCGAGTGAAGACATATGGCGTTTTCATTCATTTAGAAACCAATGGTTACAACTGCACAGGCAACTCCAATTTTACTTATGCTAACATGTATTCTTCAGATATATAATACTGCATACAGGCACACGGTACAACAAATCCAGGAAAAGCTGACGGTGTGTTGGAGTGTGTGTGTGTGTATATGTGTGTGTGTGTGTTTGTGTGCGTGTATGTGTGTGTGTGTGTATATGTGTATGTGTGTGTGTGTATATGTGTATGTGTGTGTGTGTGTGTGTGTGTGGTCACTCACCAGAGGACTTCCGCATACAACAAACATTTTAGCTAAAATGCAATTTTTATCATGAACACATTAAAAATTGACATTTTAAATGATGTTACCAAATCTCAACCTTCTGAACTGAACTGTGTTTTTAAAAAAAAACTCTTAAAAGCTTTGGGGAGATTTCAGGTGAACTTTCTCTTCACTGACGTAACAACTTAACCTGTTCTTCCTCCCCTGCCCTGGCAGACAGTTTTATTCTGTCTGTATCCGACCACACGTCACACTATTAACCCAAAACTAAAACTAGATTAGAAGCGTTTAACCAGCTAAATCACTCACTGAAAAAATCTTATTTAACAGAAGTTAAGCCTGTACACCATCAACTTTAACCACCGTGTAACCTTAATGTTTTGCTTGTTTACTTCATGGAAATGTTTTAAAGCTGAAGTGAAGTTTTGTCTGTCTCCCAGACGTACAAACAACTATAAACAAGCAGTTGTTTTCTCCTAAAAAGTGGTTATCAAATTGTTTTCCAACCATGATGGAGGGAAATGTTTGGAAAACCTTAAATCAATCCTTACAATTCTGAAATTCAGAAATTACAAATAATAATAATATTATTCATATTTTGTGCTATTCCTGTTCAGCTGAAGAAAACCTTCCCTGTTTTATTAGCAGCTCTGCTGTCAGCTCACGCTGGGGGTTTTGTGAACACAGCTTGATGTTCTGATGTTCCCTAATAAAAGACTGAATCACCACACAAAGTTTCAAACACAACCAGTGGACGTGGTTAATAATTGAAGAGCAGCACTGTGGAGAAACTTCTGAGGAGTTCAGCTCGGCTGCCTCTAACTTTCCCAGCCCTGACCGCAGCGTCAATGCCTTAAACAGAAGACAAATGACCCTTCTCCTGTGTGCTCAGCAGCCTCACACCGATGCAGCCACCGATGATGCAGCCACCGATGATGCAGCCACCGATGATGCAGCCACCGATGATGCAGCCACCGATGATGCAGCCACCGATGCAGCCACCGATGCTTCAACCTGCTACAAGATTTCCTTGCTTGTTTTTCTGAACTGACACGTCGAGTCAGAGATGAACAATAATAACAAGTGTAAAGGTTCTCTCTGAGTCAAGAGATTGATCATATTGTGTTAAATCCTAAAACCGTTTGCTGCACCCTGTGCCACAACCCCTGCAAAAGTCCAGTTAATGCACTACACGTTATGTTTCTTGTGTGTTTGATATCTAAAGAGATAATGCTGGCAAAAGTTGGAGATAATATAATTAACATGACAACTGGTTTTCATCACAACATGACAGCATGAGAATCTAACAAATCAGATGAGAAAAATAATTCAGACATATGGTTTTTAAAATTTGAATCAGTCAAAGTCTCTAAGGATTTTGGCACTCTGTGGCATCTTTGCAAAACCTCCGGGCATCTACTTCAGTCACACAAGACCACGTCCAGTCTGCCTGAGTGGGGGAAGACAGATACCTTTAAAATCACTGGCTGAGGTCACAATAAAAGCCTTTATTTCAGACTTTCATTTCAAACTATTAAACCTGACATCAGCTGCACCCTTGATTCTGTTTGCTAAGTATAAATTGCTTTATAAAAACTAGTATGGCCTAGATGGCTTCACATACTGCATGGGCCTCTCATACAATGGTTACCACAAACTTACCACAGCTTTGCTATAGCAACCAATTTAACCATAGTATTTATAGTAAATCTGTGGTTATACAAATGCTAAACAACATACCAAAAACTCATGATTACTATAGTTTTACTGTGAAAGAACACTGTTAATGTCTGTTATTTTTCCATGGCGTGAGCGATATATACTGCAGACGGAGAAACTGGGAAGCATGAGTGTATTGAATTCTTTCCTCACTAAAACTACAAAGTTTCCAGATACAGATTATTTTACAGGCTCAAATCAAACACAGTGAGATCTTCTCCTAGTAAAACTGTATGTTTTCACCTCAGACTGAAGCAATAACTCGCTGTGTTTTCCTCAAGTGATCCTGAGCACACAGAGGAGATTCTGTGGCAAACAGAACCCAGAACCAGCAGAACCAACACCAGATCCTGTGTTGATCTTTTCATTGCCATCAATGAAACCAAAAAACCCACATCTGCTCCTCTTTATTCCCTCAACAAAACCAGATCAGCTCTGACTGATGCAGACGCACTTCAACAGAAAAGCTCCCATTAATGATTTCCATCAGGAAGATAACAGAATAACAGTAAGAGACAGAGAATGTGTTATTGAATTATTGAGTGAAAGCACAGCCGCTGCAGGGCTGGTCACATGGCCAGCGATGACATCAAACTTCCCTCAGTGACGAACCGTCACGCTTTAATAAGTCAACAAAAGACACAAGTTAAAAGAGAGACGGTGATGTTTGAAGCTGGTGGCCATCTCTCGTGTTTTCAGCGTGCTGAGGACATCTGCTGGTGCAACACGTTTAATCGTGGTTTCAATCTGGGCTACAACATCTTCTAGCCACTGAAGTTCTCAGCCAACAGTTCCTCTGCAAATCACTGAGAATAATTTGTGGCCTCAGCCTCTCGCTCATGTCCCTTTAACTCACTAAACGGTGGTATAATTCTTACTGTAGATCTTTTTCCCTCACATCTGTGATTTGTTGCCACACACCTTCAGGTGAACATGTAAAATATAATACAGACTTATGGCTGCCGTGTCGCACTTCACTGATACAGCAAAAATAATCCCCACGGCTCTTTATATCAAAGCGTCTCGCTGGCAAACAGCTTTGAAATGACCTTGATTAAATTGATATTTCTTGCCACGCAGATTGAAACCTTCACTGTCTCCTCCACACACTGACCCGTGTAACAGGCGCTAGAGTCTTGCATAATCTTTATTCTCTCATTTGAAGCATCACTCACAGAGTTATTGAGCCACAAAACTGCATGCAAACTCAGGGCATCTCAGAGACTTACATAAGCTTTGTTGTAAATCATCAGGGTTGCAAACACAAGAGTTTTTCTGTCAGAGAGGAATGAAATATCGTTACCTTCGGCACCATGGAGCAAATCTGCCGAGCTCTGACAGGAAAGGCTGTCAGCGGAAACCACTGTCAGTCAAACGACATGACGGATAAATGGTGGCTATGTTTGGAACGGAGGTGGGCTGGAAGACAGAGGCAGAAAACCTTGTCATGTGAAGCTCAAATGGTAACAGAACAATCCCAGTTTACCTCACAACACAAAACAAGCTTAGTCACATTTGAGACGTCCACTTCATATCCAAGATTTCTAATTACAAACACCCACCTTCTGTACAGAGCAATGAGAGACCTATGATGTCATTATCATTACATAACTAACAAACTTATGAAATACCTTATGAAGGATTCTTAAAGGAACTGTGTGTTAATAAAATGCAATATGATTTTTCTCAAATATGGTTTTTAATTTCAGTTCCATTTGCTTACATTTGCCTGAATACATTTCGTAATAGTTAATGACCCTCAAGGATAATTAAACGACAAAAAGCAGCAAAGACAAAAATACTTGGTCATTGGCAACATATTCATTACAGGCTGGTAAATGAATGATGAGAACTAAACAACAGTCTGTTGGCCAGCAGACAGATGGCTAACAGGAAATGTACTGAGTGTGTGTACAGTATCAGGACACATACATGTAAGATTTCTTTATGTTCACAGCTGCACACACCAGCTACTCACCGCAGACAGTGTGGGTCACAAAACTCGACTAAAGCAATATTCACCGGGCAAAAGAAACTGACAAAGTGTGAATTACCCCACCAGTGAACTCTTACAGAAAGCATTTAATCCGCATGCTGAGATATCACCCTACCGGCACAAAAACATTACCTGGAGCGCAGCTATCTGCTACAGAATGAAGAATTCTGCACAGCACAAGGAAAGATGAAAGATCTCCATCTCTTGTTACACAATAATCCAACAGCAAAAGCATGACACCATTTCCATTCACAAAGTGTTTGCTCAGACTGTTAATGAAGACTTCTGGGACAGTGGGGAGGAAGAAAAAACGCCTCAAAATCTCCAAAAAAAAATGTAAGACCCTTGAACTTAATTGGCATGGAGTTTAAAGTGGGCTGCAGTGGGATGGGAGCTGCCTGCTTTTCCAGGCCGTATGAATTTTAGCCGGTGGAGACTGTAGAATATTAATTGGTTGTGGGAGAAAACGGCAGCGCTGGAGGCTGGTTCACACACGGAGGAAAAACACACACTTGGAGAAACAATGTTGTGAAAACGCATCCAAACATTTGACTACTCATAACCACACAAAAACAACAGAGCTGAAAGAAAAACACTGAGATGTATCTCTTTGCACTTATTTAGAGAGCATTACATCTGATAAGAAGAGTTCATGTGAATATTTTAACAAACGCTGTTCAAATGACATTACTGCACTCAATGCCTCTGGCTTTGTATAAATATTTATAGAATATAAAGTTAAAAACCTAAAACGTCCCCAAAAACATCAAATATTTATCAAATATATTAACTATACATGTCAATATATGGTATTTACATTTTTAAGCATTTGGCAGATGCTTTTATGCAAAGTGACTCACAGTACATATGCGTCAGTATCTGTGCTTCCTGGGAATCGAACCCACTACCTTCAGTGCTGCTAACACACTCTACCAGTTGAGCTACAAGAACGCTACAAAAATATTAAAGCATTCACAGTTTCAATATAATTAAAGTATAAGACACTAAACGTACAAAGAACCTACAATGTCTAAAAGTCTGATCTTCATGGCCTGTTTCCTTAAACATCAGAATCACTGAAACAGAACCGAGTCAGTGTGACAGCAGAACCTGTTCAAGAGATTTTCCTCAAAGCACCATCATTTTAAAACCCACCACATAAACACAAACCATCCGCAATTACACAGATGAAAGTCAAACGTAAATATCATTCGAGCGCTGCGCTGCTCTCTCACAATGAATGTTTTCAGTGAGACTCGCTGAAACTCTTTGAAGATGAGCGAGTGAGATGTTGCCAGTCTGTTTAAAATGCAGCCCTTGTGACTCCAGTTCACCTGACGCCCGTTTGCTTTTAACTCTGGCAACATCCTGGAGACAAAACCTCATTCACATTTAAGAGAATCAGCTTCACCATTATTCTAAAACAGGAAGACATTTATTTCACTTCCTGTTTATCTGTGAGACCTGAGAAAATGTATGAAATATCTCAGACTACTGCAAACTTGAGTTGTATCATAAACCTGCAGTTTTCAGACATCACATTATAAATCCATATTTTAAATTCCAATTAAAGGCAACAAATAAAACACTTTCAACTATAAAAATATAGCTTATGTAAATTTGATAAGACTGAAATATTTGTGGCTTTGATTTTAAGTAGTTCTGTAGATAAAGTAACAGGGTATGAGTTCAGTAACATTCAGTCAAAAGCTCTATTAATATTTTCAGATTATAATGGGATAATATGTCAGGCAATGCAACATACAGGAAGAGGAAAAAACGTTCACAAGCAATATTGCGTGCAGTTGCATAACACAAAACAATCGTCCAATCATTGCATTCGGTCCCTGTCCTGCTTGCCTGTCATAAGTATTTGCATACGGTTTTAAAGCTAGCATGTCTGAAAATGGAAACTGTACCTTTAAGAAGGTTTGTGTTGATACTTTCAAACCTGATTATGAAATCACCCGTGGGCTTTCAAAGCAGATTTAATAAGGTTTATTAAAAATCAAAACCTCATCTGCCAGAGACATTCCAGCTCTCAGCATCTGCGTTGGTGCACCGGCATGAAAGCTTGTGAAGAGCTCTCAACACACGCATCAGTTCCTGCCTTCATCTGCTGTATGCTGCTTCTCAAGAAACTCTCTTATATATACATTTCATTTATGAAGACAGATGCATCAATGTTGAGGATGTTCACACATTCTGTTCTACGTACTTCAAGCTGAACAGACGTGTGCCGTTCTGAATGACTGTGTCAAGAACAAAAATCATTCATATTAATTGGCTCTTCATAATCAAAGACGTCTTTATTCTAATGATGTTACTGCCTTCATTAATACGTTGCCCTTAATCGTATTACAAATAAAACCTAAAGACACTTCAATTAATTTCAATATAGTGTCTGAGTGAGAAGAGCGACTAACACTAATGAAACGAGAGCGTTTCACGCGACAGGAGAAACTTTCACCTGTGACATTTTGAAGAGGGTCACGTCCTTAATGCTTGTGTTCCACAGGTTACTGCAGAGCCAGAGGCTGTTGTAATGAGACGGATGTCCCACCTTGAGAAGTTGTGTTCATTCAGCAGGTTGGAAACACCTCAACATGTTCTCCACAAACCACTCGCTTCAATCTCCTGCAGCCACTTCCAACAGCTCAGCAGTCATGAGCTGGACCTGTGACAGGTCAAGGACACGCCGGAGAACAGCTTTACTTTATAACCGTGACTGATGAAGAGGAGAGTTAATACTGGGTTCTGTTCAAACTCAAGGTGTGGAAACTCTAAAAATAGTTGCTTTTTTTCCTCAAATTTGTCACATTTGAGGAACACAATTGATACAGTGGCCTAAAATGTACACTTTATAAATTATATCAGAAGCAAAGTTTGGATCATAAGCTCTGAAAGCTACAAAACTTCAGTTGTTTTACCGTTTTCTTGCCCATTATAAAGAAATCGTCTGCTGTGGCTTAATGCACTACAATCTGAGCTCAAATGCCGCATGAACATTATTACTAATCGATACCAGCAACAAACAAGCTGATGAGCCCAGAATATAAATGCAATGTGAAAGCTTTATGTCCAGCGCTTTTCCTTACAGACAAACATTATAATGGAACCTTTAAATGCAGCTTTAATACATTAAGACAATAAAACTGAAAGCCTATATTTAGCATGCAGCTTACAAAACAACAAGACTATCTACAAACCAATGAGCCCTGATTATACATGCAACAGCAACACCCTGCAGCTCAATAGGTACAGCATTTAGCATTAGCAGCACAAAAGGTTATGGGTTCGATCTCAGAGAACACGTGTACAGATGAAAAGTCACTCTGGATAAAAGCGTCGACCGAATGCATAAATGTAAAACACAACAGTCAAAACTGGGGTTTCTTGTACGATCCTTGTGTTAAACAAACTGTCCTTTCCACCGATTCTATAGGCAGGATTTATTGACATGCCCTTTGTGAAGTTTTGCTCGCTGTGCTGCAGCAAAAGTAAATTCTCCTCCCAGGATCCAAAGCGGTGGAGAGAAAGAAGGATGGGATGGGGGGTGGCCTTTATGAAGGAGACGCCTGAGGGCTTTTCAAAGAAGTCCTCCAAACTTCAAAAGTCTCTCAGCTCACATAAGAAAAGGCCATGAGGGAGTCTGCATCAATTTTAAATGATGGAGAGAGAGAGTATGGAAACACACCAGAATAAAACCAAGACTCTTGTCAGGATTAGCTTTAGTTGTACTGAGAGAGAGGGACGTGGATTTTGGATTGAAGGTGATGTAAGTTCCTCTGCTCCTCGAGAACCACAGCTGATCCTCTATGAGAACGTCAGCATGTTCTGCCAGATGCATCAGGAATATTTCTCACACTCCAGTAATGATCTGAAACACGTCCTGCACACATGATGCCCGACACAAAGGAACACGGGGTAAAAAAATCATTAAATAATCATCGTATCAAAGATGTTTGACGTTATTGAAGATGAAACAGTAAAACCTCAGAATTAAAGCTACAAAATCTGTGTCCGTCTGAAAGCTCAGGTTTGTGGGATCCAGAGCCGCTAATTACATCAAAACAGCAACGTACAAACATCAGTTTCACACGCAAATCACCAGCAGCCCTTCTGAGATGTTTTGTGTTTGTAGGCGTATGCAAAACCTAATCTTATATTTCTTCTAAGCTTCATGAAGCAAATTCTGTTTACTTGCCAACGATGCCTATAATAATAATTCAAACACATTATCAGAATAACAGAAAGAACAAATTTGTGTGAATGCAGCAAATATATACTAGAAAAACAGCAGAAACACGTTGATGCAATTATTACAGAATGAGACCCGATGCAGTTATTTATTAAGGTCAACAAGCAATAAAATCCATCTGGAATCACTCCCAGAAAACAACCAGGATTGCCAAGCAACCCATTTCATTTTCCTCATTCCTGGCGACACGACTCAAGGACAAACCCCGGCGTGATGCTGAGATGATTGCTACACAGAAGCCGGTGGTCAGTGGGAAAGTTCAGAGCTCATTTCAGAGAGCCGAGGACCTTTTCACCTCACACCCGTCGCTGGAGCTGCAGATGAAGAATGAGCTGCTTAAACTGCTGTGTTCAGTCCCTCCTCCTCACTTCACCTCTGCCCATTTATCATTCACACCGCTGCCTCACCACCGCCGTCTACTTCATAAAGGCCATTTATACTGACTTACCACAAAAATGGTCCATAAACGATCTTTTTGTAACACGGTCCAGCGGCGACAAAAAGGCAACAGCTGAGGAAACGGCACAGTGGCATCGATGTCGTCTGAAAATGATGCTGCCCTGATCAGCAGACGCGTTTATCATCTCCCCATTTATTTGATCTAAACTGATTGAACTGAGGAATCAATCCATCGCCCTAAAAACTTCAGATAATTCATCTAACCTCCGGAGTCTGTGAATATTTGAATGCATTTAACTTTAAACATAAGCCCAGAGGACATACACTTGTCTAATCATTATGTTTGTGTACGGGAGACAGTGAGATGTGTTCTCATACATATCAAATAATACATCAGTACGTTTCTGAGATCAACTCTCACCCTTCAGCGTCTCCAACAGCAGATTAAATGTCAGAAATCTAAACACCATCTTCCCCGTTGAGAAAACTAATGAGGGTGATTAAACAAGGTGAAAAAATGACCCGATTAGCTCTCTGAAATGCATAACAGAACTCATTTACAAAAATTTAGCTCGCTTTGAAGAATTGCTTTACATTTCAAACAGCCATTTTATGTAAATTCCTCCCATTTTATGGAGATGTTCTTCTGTAGCCTGTAGACTCTGTAAATACTATTCAATAAAACCAATTAAATCAGGATAAAAGATTGAAAAATTAAAAATAAACATTTTATATTCATTCAAGGCAGCATCACCTTATAACACAGATGCATTTTTGCAGTAGGTCATACAAATGTAAAAACTTAAACACACCGAGTATGTTCATATGAAACCCCTGTCTGAGTCAGCCACACCCCTTAATGTGATGTCACGTCTCACGTCCTATTCTACTTCCTGTTAAACTAAACTGATATTAAACAACAGAAGTTGAAATATTCATGTACAGACATTATACGGTGTCACACACTGTGACAAATAACACACCAGTGTTTAAGTTTATTTAGTAAGTCATTTATACTGGCAACATATAAAATATGTCAGTGAATATTTCCATCTCAGATGCACCTAAAACCTTCATTCATTCATTTACTGAATGTGAAGTGACACACCAGTGGTACCACATCTGATATTCTCCTCAGCAGAACCCGAGAGGTTCTCTTTATTCCAGCTCTGGCCTCTAACACAGAACGGATGAGATGAGGGTTTACCCGGTTCTCTGGGGCTATAGTCTCAGCAGCTGAGCTAATTACAGCTCACAGGACCGACTCCTGCTGGTTTAAATCACACAGTACAGCATAACTGCACCGTAACAGTTACAGACTCAAGCTCACTGAACGAAATGAAATGATGAGTGACAAAGGCTTTATCTTCTGAATATTTCTTGCTTGAACAGAATTGTCATCTATGAACATCTATGATTTAATACGACATCTTCCGGAGCAAACTAATCAATGATACTCGTACCCAGTGCCAATAAAACACTTGGAAATGTGTCCTGCTAACAATGAGGCAAGAGAGGGGGAAGAGAGAGAGAGATTTGATGAATACTATAATGACATCTTCACCTGTAATAACAATAACAGTTCCCCTCTCAAAGATAAACACAAATTCTAAATATTTGCACACATTTCTTTTCATATAAAAGTAAAAATGATTTTGAATTGCGCTCCCAGTAGCCTAATCCACAATTACAATATTTGGAATAATGCATGTTGACATTTTCTGCCCTTCATTTTGACAGAAGGCTATTAAACGCAACAGTACATTTTGCTCTGCTCACGATCAGCTGGCAGTGATAATGAGGGTCACAGTTTTACTGGTAATAACGTTACACAACATTTGCAGTCAGTATTTATTCCTAATACAGCAGCACTGAAAGTGGATCCGTTTCCTGACCCGTTTGAACACACATAAATATGCCCAAATGAATTTAAATCTCCTCACAGCTCCTAAACCGCTTCTGTGCCTCGTTAGCAAGAACAAAGCATTGTGGGAAATACGACCTACCTCACAGATACATCTGAGGCAAAAACTCTTAACCTCATGAGGTGCAAACTGGCAATATCTTCAAACCGACAGATGCAAAGCGCTGCGTGAGGGAACGACCATCAATGAAGCTCTGCGGTAATGAACTAGCTAGGGAACTTAAAACACGAGCGTGTGATGGAGTAAGACAGGTCCCGGGGGTCCCTACCGTTCTGTTAAAGAATAAACAAGCGTTTCAGTAACATTGTTCAAAGAGGAAGTTTCCAGAGACGTAGAATTGCATTTATAAAATAACCCAAATAAATGTGGTTTAATGTGGTTACTAGCAGCAACGCAGGTATATGTATAAACTCATGAATATTGTAAAGTTTCACCAGCGGTGTCGGCTATGTTAGGTATTGACTCTTTATTTTAATTATTTCTTTGCTTGGCAGGCATTTTCCAAAAATCGATGAGGACAAACTTAATTACTGAACATTACATTGCTGGATACGAGGCCACTTTAAATAACAAACTGACAGCTGCATTCGTTTATTACGCAGTCAAACCATCAGAAGTTGCACCTTTAAATTTAGCCTCTTTTAACACGCTTCCACTGAAGTGGGTGTCTCCCGCTTCACGCTGCTTTTTGAGGGTCCCGTCGAGAGATTTGCATTTTCAAGTCGACACGTCAAGTTAAAAATAGTCCAACTTTTATAAACTCGAGAGAAACTCCTCCTTCCTGTGAGCTGCATCTGTTTATAAACACAAGAAAGCGTCTTCTATAAACGGCCTGTATAAACGGCCTGTATAAACGGCCTGTATAAACGCCCTGTATAAACGCCCTGTATAAACGCCCTGTATAAACGCCCTGTATAAACGCCCTGTATAAACGCCCGATCAGGGTCAGGTGACCACAAAACCAGGCTTCCTCATCCAACAAACCCACTAGCTTTAAAAAGATTTATTCTGCAGATCCCTAGTGGCTAACAGCAATATTTTTACACCCTAAACTGCAAAAGATTAACACCCGCCTCACCCAGTCTTAATGAGATCACTAACTGATGTCAAGCTTAATTGAATTTCAGATTAATATTGTACAACAGCAGCTGTTTGAGGACAGAAAGATGAACAGTCGTCCCATCTCAGCCCTACAGGATCAGTCTGACATGCAGAGACGAGTTTTCACTGTTGTTTGCTAATGAACGGCTCTGAATACATGATTATACTGAAAGTCTGGCAGTTCATTGAAAAGTTTCATTTCTTCATCTGTTTACACCCAGTTATCTAACAGAAGATGTTTGTAAAACTTGTATTTGTAAAACTCTTAGCTTGTCTGAAACCAAAGCGAGGTCAATGCAGACGTAGGATTTCTCGCTTAACCAATCATTACAAAAACATCTAATGTTTGAAACATCAAGTATTACTCTTCCTCCAGTCAGCGGCAGACCAGGTCAAAGCAGAAACGTTCATCACAGCTCTCTGCTCCCTCATACAGCTGTCAGAGACGCCCCCCTGTCAAAACTCATCTGTTATCTGTCCACTCGCTGTTCCAGAGAAATCTCTGAATAACTGCAAACAAACCAACACATGCCATTTTCATTCATTAAAAAAGTCACAAGATTCACAAAAAAGTCACAAGAAAAGTCACAAAGCAGGGTTTGAACTCACAACATCTGGTTTGTAAGTGTAAGAGTCACACCCTCAGATTTATCATCATCAGTCTCTTCATCTCAGCAGGTGTCGACTGTAACACTTTTCTTTTCTAACATTTTGCTGCTGCTTTTATTAAATGCAACAATATCAACGTCCCCGGAGGCTGTGAATCATTTCAGGTCAGCTACATTTTGACCTCCATTGCTTGTGTGTGACCCTCATCCCCGAGTCTTTCCTGCTTTTTTTCCTCCTTTCCCCTGATTCAGCTCCGTTCTCAGCGGCGTACGCGAGGCAACGTTAGCCTGCAGCTACACGCCTCCAAAAACCCTTAGCAGGCAGTGAAGGCCTGACCTGATTTACCGGTGATGCATTTTAATACGGGCGAGACTCTGGTCTCCTGCTGAGGTATCTCTGGAGAGAAAAGATCATCATTTCATCATTTATTCATGCAGGTCTATAAACAGAGGAAGAGAGACGGCTGGCAGTTTCCAGCTGACAGAGACACCCATTAACACGCATGACACGGAGAGAGTCGGCCGATGTCGGATGCTTTGCCTTGACTTTAAATTGATAAGGATTTATTTCAAAGGTCCTAAACTGTGCTCAAGACTTTATGGCGGGCAGAACGGAGGCTGCTGCAGCGCTCTGAGACGCTCTCTGACAGAGACAGAGTTCTGCGGCCGTTACCGGCTGTAACGCTACGCTTTCATTTATAAACCCCAACCAGAGGAAATGATTTCACTTTACAATCACATGTTGAGCATCTCAACATGAAACCCTGAACAACAAACAACAAACTTCACTGAATAAACAAACAACAAATTTCACTGAATAAATATGAAATCAACAATTACATTTTAATTGATGATCTAGTTTGACATTTCTAGGAAATTGTCCACTATATACATTTAACTGCTATAATATAACCTTAAATGATCATTAGCATCTACTGATCTGATTTTGAAGTACTGTGAGGTTATATTCATTTTAATGTTTTGAAATATAACTGAACAGTTTAGATGAGTGTACAGGTGTGTGTGTGTGTGTGTGTGTGTGTGTGTGTGTGTGTGTGTGTGTGTGTGTGTGTGTGTGTGTGTGTGTGTGTGTGTGTGTGTGTGTGTGTGTGTGTGTGTGTGTGTGTGTGTGTGTGTGTGTGTGTGTGTGTATGGACAGACCATTCATCACTAAACTCCCTGAAGCAGTTTTCTCTTTAGTATTGGTGAATTTCTCTTTAAACCTTAATTTACTCTGGCAAGCACATATCTGAAGAGACAAGGTTCAGTCCAGTCAAATGAGATGTGACTGAAAGACCCAAGATGTCGTCTTTAATACAAAAGAGGTTTCTGGCCAGTAGCGCATCTTTCATTTGAAATTTAGATCTTGTGCTAAAGTCACTTATAGGGAAAAACGTATTCAAAGGCCTCAGGAGGCAGAGAGCACAGGAGAACAGGAAGTCTTATGCCACAGCAAATTAGCAAAGCCATCAACTCTAGCAGTTAGCATGAAGCCATCAGAGCCATCCGGGACAGAAGCAATTCTGCAGATTTCTTAAAAAAAAAAAAACAATTTTCTTGATGGAAAACGCTTCATGGTTTGAAGATGACAAGAGCTTTATTCAAACATTCCTACTAGGAAAAGAAACACTGTGAGACGTGTACAGGAAGTCATTTAAACTAAATTCACCTGCAACATCTACAGCCAGAAACGTTCATTCTGGGGTAAATAAAGAAAAACGGCTGATATATTCAAGGTCATGCAGGAGCTGCTATTTCCTCTGCACTGGTTCTGATCTGAGAATGTTCTCATTGGGTTTGGTTGCTAATGTGAGGTAATAAGGTTTGATAACTCTCTCACAGCTCACAGCCACTGAATAAAGCCTGAACTTGTTCTGCACGGTTGACAGAAACAATCTGTGATAAGCGCCCTACTGCCCCCTGCCAGCCAACAGCAGCATGACGTGATGCAAGCCTTGCAAGTCATTATTGGACCGGGTCAGAGTTTAAAAGCAAAGGACTGATCGTGCTACCAGCACCTAAACATCATTTCACTCCAACAAACACAAGAAATGTAACAGATGGAGATTTAAACATCAGACACCTTCTGTCAGATCGAGAGACGGGACGCAAACAGAATTTCTGCTCCATCAGATCCCTGCAAGTCAAACTCTGATGAGCTACAGCTTGGGAATATAAATGGTGGGAAATATAGAAACATATTTGGAATCATTGCATACTGTATGTTTAACAATATACCATCTTGCATCTTGTACAACATTACTTCCAGTGATTTACAGCCACACGGACTGAATATCAACACTGAGTGTTACTGTAGCTTGACTGGCAGAACGAAGTCACAAGCTTAATTTAATTTCCAGCAGAACCTGTGAGTTGTTCAATTTTCTGAAACCTTGAACTGCAAATCACTTCAGATAAATACATCTGCTGAATGCATAAATGAAAATGTAACATACGGCTTATCTTTGCTGAACTCGGAGCTCCGCTCTGTCTATTACTACAATTTGTATAGAAATAAGTAGTCAATAAGCATGACACTCTAACCAGCTGGATTGCCTCATGTTGCAGGTTACCAGGGGAACAAAGATTCACCCGTCTGGTTTCTCTGGAGAACAAACCCAAACCTCAAGGTTACCGACATTCATAAACGTCATTCATGTGAGAAGCTCAGAACTTCTGACAGTCTTTGTCAACTCTGTCATTCCAGTACGATCACATCACAATGACATCACAGGTGAACAACAGTGATGTAATAACAAATCTCACACCTAAAAAAGTGGATGGCCACAAACTACCTGCTCAGATCCAAAGCTAATAGTTTCCAAAGTACAGGTTCAGAAAATATCTGTATTCTGTGGGTTTCTGAGCGTTTTTGTCTATCCTACAAAGAATTCTTTCATCCTACAAGGAGAGGAAGTGATTCACAAACAAGAGGGACAAAACGCCATCCACAAGTCACAAGTTCCTCAGCAGGTCTCAACAGACTGCATCTCGCTTCGAGAGAAAACACATCAGAGCTTCTAATGAAGACAAAAGCTGAGAGTGTGGAGGAGGGTGAGGGAAACAGAAGGTTAATGTTATATTAATGAAGACCTGCGCTGTCCTTGACAAATCAAACAGCCTCTGTGACCCTCTCAGAGTTTCATGTCACAGAAAGGCTAATGCTTTCTTAAAGCAATTTATTTCACTCCCTGCATTTTTATAAAGCGTCGCCGCAACTCAGATATTTCCGTAACCCATCAAACTATTTATGTATTCAGCAGGTCTGGTGTTTGTGTGCGAGATTCACACCAACAAAAACACATTCGCAGCAAAATCTCAAAACAGAATAACTGTCAAAACAAGTCCTGAGACAGAACGAGAGTTCAGGCAGCGATTTCTAACTAAGCTGAGAATTAGGTTTCTATAATTACTGTAACCTGTACATGTCATGCTTTCAACTGTAACAGAAACATTAGGAGACATTTTATGTTTTTATATTAAAATCACGGCTAAAAACAGGAACAGCTGAAAGTGTCGAGGTCACAAAACAAAAACAGGCAATCAGATTAAACACAAACTAGAAATACAAAATCTACACAAACGTTCGGGTCATTTGTGTTTACTTGACACTAATTCACACCG